>PVHY01003169.1:0-112394 GCA_004024945.1 Uropsilus gracilis
AGCTGACATCTGATGAATAAATATAGTTTTATACACTATTTCTCAGTACACATCTGGAATTTTGGTCTGCAGATATCACCTGGAAAGAGAGAGTTATATGCCAAAGAGACTAAATTGAATTGACCTTTTCATATTTGAATAGAAAAAGTAACTGTGATAACCACAATGACACCAACAAGGCAAAAAAAAAAAAAAAAAAAAAAAAAAAAAAAAAAAAAAAAAAAAAAAAAAAAAAAAAAAAAAAAAAAAAAAAAAAAAAAAAAAAAAAGCCAACCAACAAGGTAGACACTTGGATTTACTATCCTAAGTATACATCTTAAGAGAAACAGAAAAAAAAAGTTTAAACCTTATCTAACAGTTATTTTAACCATGGGTATAAAGACTGTACCTCAATGATTTAACTAAGTTATAAGATAGGTTTAATTAAGTTAGAACAATTTTTAGCTAAGTTAGAGGGCTAATTTAAATAAGCTTAGCTTCTGGAATCTCATTCTTACTGCTCTACCTATAAAGAAACAACAAAATTAAGTATGCATTCAATATTTTGTGTGAAAAGAATTATCTCTTTAAAATTATCTCTGAAACCATACAATCTTAAAAAACAAAGTTAAAACTACATTTTTTTTGATGATAAAATGTTCCTAAGATAGTATAATAAAGGGTGAAAAGCACAGTCTTTCTCTAATCAAACATGCCAGCTTCTGAACAAGACTCTGCCTCTTTGTAACTGTGTGACCCAGAGCAAGTTATTTAACATCTCATTATCACACATTTTAGTTTCTTCATTTGCCCAGTGGAGTGAATAAGAATACTTACCCCATGCTGTTGGTGTGAAGAAGTTATGATTTAATGTATGTGCTTTTATTAAATTAAAAGTCAAGACACAAATTAGTATGAAGAGTAGTATGTTTTCATATTCTGGTATGTGAACCTACTTTTTCTTAGGATGATGCATCAAAGTGTTGTAATTCTCAAAGAAATTATATTGAAGACATAGTTTTGATGGCAAAGTGGATTGTATGTTTGCTTTAAGCCTTTTTGTAGAATTGACCTTTTTATAATATGATTGATTTACTTATAAAGTTATCTATTTGCAAAAGATTCAATCTGAGATATGTAGCATAATAAAACTGTATGTGTGTGTACATTTTATATGAGAAAGAATTTGCCTCTTTTTTTGCTCTTAAATTATATTTGAATATCAAAAACTTTGGAAAGAGTTCTTTTCGTCTACTGAATAAAAGATACACAATTTGCTTAAATTCTTCTCTGCTGACTGGCATTAGGCATAGATATAAAACAATGGTTTTCTTAGGCAGCAGTGCCTTGGGATAAAAATTAAAGATCAGGAAAAAAAACACAAAGGATTATATCATACAGAATGGAAATAAATATTTATTTGAAAAAAAAAGGTGACTGTCATCACTAAAAATACTCATTTATGCAGAGGGTGCATTGTGTGTTCACTCAGAAATTATTTCAGGTTCACTGTATTCCTGATGCTTGTATAATGATAATAAGTTTGCAGCTGGGATGAACAATAGGCACAACAAAAACAGTAATACATTTTCTAGTGAAGGTATTACATTTGGTTAGTTTTCTCCAGATAGACCTAAAGCCATTATGGAGATTGGTGAGTCTGAATTCTGCAGGACAATCTAGCAGATGGAAATTTAAGAAAGGGTGAATGTATCAAATTCAGGGCCAATCTAAGCAGATTTCCGTGTGTGTGCGCGCGCGCGTGTTTTCTAATCATCTTCAACAGACTAGATGAAGTCCTCCCATAATTATGAAGGTAATCTGCTTAACTCAAACTATATTGATTTAAATACTTATCACATCTTAAAAAAATGCCTCCACAGCTATCCTAGAAGATATTTCCCTAAACATCTGAGCACCACAGATTATCTGAACTGAGGCACCAAATAGACTATCATAAGTAAAAGCCACAGTTAGATATCGATTAGCCTCAATAAACTATTGAAATGACTCCAATATGTGCATTTATTTTAGAAGCAAAATCTGAAATCCTATTAACAAAAATGATATCTACTTAAGAATTAATCCTTAGTTGTAAAGGATCTACCAAAAAGGATACAACTGCAACTCCTGGGTGTACTTTTTCTACAAAGTGTGTTATATGTTTATTCTATATCCAGTTTACCCTGGGGAAGAACTAGTGTTGTAACTTTGTTACTTTTAGGAATATATTTAGATTTTCAGAAAATATGCATATGCTTCTTAAGGACAATATTAACTCAAAAAACATGATTATCATTTTAGGAGATGTCATATAAGCAATTAAAAAATAATAACAGGGATGTTCAAGGTAGAAGTTTAAAACAATTTACTTCCTTCAGATCTTCCTTCAGATCTTCCAATCTGTTCCAATTCTACTCTTTGTAGATTCTTGTTTTATGCTCCAAATTAGTCACCCAATAACTTAAACTTTCTTACTAGGTTCTTTTACTAAAACTTTTCTTCAGAGACTCCATATACATTAAAAAGTTAATTACTCATAAAGACTTCAAGCATAGCATCTGGTATGGTTTGAGAACTCTTAAAATAGAGGATGAATTAGTGAAAATAATTCACCATTAAAATAATTAAATTGTGTTGCCTTGCTGTGGTATTCCTGGAAAAATATTTGTATTTTGTAACCATTTTGGTCCAACCAATGAAGCACAATAAGTCTATGTGGCAGAAGCAAAACAGTATTAAAATGGAATTGTGAGGTAGTCATTTTTTAAAAATTCATGTTTCTTTCATATTTGAGACTTGATTTTCATGTTTTATTTTTTTCAGATTTATTTTTTCTTCTTGATAATTAGTAACAACTTAATGTTTTTTAGTTTCTAAATTGATTGTACACACACACATATATACATATATATACATATATATGTAACATCATTGTCTACCCTGAGTTTCTCCCACCACATGACCACCTGTGTATACCTCCTGTGTACCACCATCTATCCCTCATAGACGTAGTCCATCTAGTATTTCTCTTTTCCTTTATGGCTTATTTCTGCAAGGATAATTCCCTCTAGCTCCATGCTGCTGCAATGCAAGAATCAGTCTGAAGAAGAAATTAAGACAATCACTTCATTTACAATTGCACCAACAATAATTAAATACCTGGGAATAAACTTAACAAAAGACATAAAGACCTATATAGAGAGAACTATGAAACATTGCTGAAAGAATTACAGGAAGGCACAAATAAATGAAACATTTCCTGCTCATGGATTGGAAGAATCAACATTATCAAAATGGCCAGCCTACCAAAAGCAATCTACAGATTCAATGCAATTCCAATAAAAATTTCAATGACATTCTTTAAAGAAATAGAAAAAATTGCTATTGAGATTCATATGGAATAAATAAAAAATAAATAAATAAACATAGCTCTCCTGACCAAAATGGAGAGAGAATGGAGGGATTACAGTCCCAGACTAAATTATACTACAAAGCCATAATAGTTAAGCCAACATGGTACTGGAATAAAAACAGTCACCAACTGATGGAACAGAATTGCAAGTCCAGAAATCAAGCCACACAGGTACAATCAACTAGTCTAGGACAAAGGAGCAAGAAAAAAGATTTTTATGGTTTTAAAGCAGAACCCAAAAATTACATGAAAAATATCAAGCATAATAGTTGGTATATAATAAATGCTTAATTAATTTTAATTGTATTGTTTTCATCCTTCCTTATTTTATAAGAGAACTAATGAATGCTAGTTATTAATTTTGATTTTACAAAACTATCACAATTTTTTTCCAGCCTAGAATTATTTCAAGTGACTACTTAGTTAATCTACAACAGTCCAAGTCATAATCAGAAGATTAAATTAGAATGCTCATATAATTCTCAGTCCCTCGTTATGACAGTAAATCCTTGAGCGATTTCCATTGGTATCAGAGTATGTCAATCTGGCCACATTATTATTTTCTATTTCCCATGTAACCAGTGCATTCCATACTATTCTGACTTTGCATGAATAATTTCTTTATAGAATGACTCCCTGAAGAATATATCATCCCTCCAAGTAGCAGTGTTTTAAAGTAATTTCTTTATTATTTATTCAATGCTGAAGCATAGTTTCTCTTAAGATGATTTATGACTCATTCCCATAAAAATCTGTTTCTGAAGAAACTTGTTGATAATAGCTACCATGGATTCATTCACACATCTGCTTCTCAGTGTTTAAAAAATTTGGACTGTAACTCAGTCTTTCTTGACTCCCATATAGCTCAGATTATCCTTCTAATTCACTTCACTTTTTAATGTCAATCTTAAAATATACATAAAATAAAAAATATAGCTAAAGGATAGTGCAGAGGGTAGTGAAGGTTTAACACTAGTGGCTACTATGGTATTTTAAGATAATCTTCATCTATCAAATTACACAAACTTCATTTTATTTCCCAGATTTGCAATTGCCTGGCTCTAAGCAATTGACTTAACTTCATCTGTAAAGTGATGAGAGTAATATGTCAACCATAACAGTTACTATGAAAATAAAATGCAATAATCCATGTAAATTCCCAGTACATAATAAGTACTCAATTATCTTTACCAACCCTCCATTTAATTCCTCCTTAACCAAGGAGAATTTAGCTTTGTATTGTGAAATAAGTATTCTCCTAAATGTTTTATATTCCACTGTACCTTACTGACACATTAGTTTTTTTAACATCTTAGTTTGAAACAGTTTTAGATTCTCAGAAGAATTATAAAAATAATATAGAGAACTCATATATGACCAGCATTGTATGTTTCTAATGTTTACTTCTTAGATAGCCATAGGCATTTATCAAAATTAAGAAATTAATATTAGTTTAACACTATTAATAAAACAATGTGTTTTATTCAGTCATAAATATATAATATCATTTTTATTTCATAATTTTACATCATATGTAGTATCGTATTGAGCATACATAAAAATTTTAATGCAATGGTCTCATATATGAGGCATAGGGAAAATAAACAAAAGGATAAGTCAAAGTTAAAATAAACTGATAACAGAATTAAAATATACAACAAAGGAGAGAGAAGGAAATTGGGTGAAAGCAGGGGAGGATGAGCACAAGGGACCAGGATGAAGGTTCACAGGTTATATGGTGGTGGGAGAAATTCAGGGTATTAAATGATGCCAGAAAAAAAATATATGTATATATATGTATATATACATATATACATATATATATATAATAAACATGTTTTTTAATGCAGAGGCTAAGATCTGTAATGATACTCTACTGACCAGTTAGTTTTTTATCTGTCCTGCCTATGCCAGGGTTTCATTTTTATTCTTATTTTTCACTTTGGTTTATAGCTAGCGTTTAAGTGTTATTTTTATGCTATTAGTTGAACATCTTGACATTGTATCATTATGTCTTCACTCAAACTATTGGTGAAATGTTTGTACATGGTAGGACCCAAGAGCTACTCAGTAAGCCATCACTTGAGAACAAATTGAACTATGAAATTAATTTCAGCAGTACTCTGTGTACTCTTCCACATCACAAGAATTGGCCAAAACTACTGAACTGAATTGGTTTTCTGCTAGTTAATACATATTTGAGTATTATGTGTTTTATTTTCTTATCCAAACTGATATCTCCGATTATAGATATCTTGCTGTTTTTTCTATTATCTCATCTATTTTTAATACTTTTTTTTTCAATTTTTTACACTTCTTTTAGATAATAGGATCATTATTATGGTGAGGGGATTTTGATTTGCTTTTCCCTGCTTACTCATCATATTGAGAATATTTTCATGTAATGGTGACAATATGTATGTCTTCTTTGGAAAATGTCTATACACATTTTCTGATCTTTTTTTTTTCAATCTGATTGCTTTTTTGTATTGAATTGTATGAATTCTTTATATATTTTGAATATTAACTCCTTCTTGTCAGATACATGACTTGTGGATATTTTCTCCAGTAGGTAGGCTGTCTTTTCATATGTTAATCATTTCTTTGCTGTGCAGAAGCTTTTTATTTTAATGTAGTCCCACTGGTATAATTCATATTCCGTTCTTCCATACAGTGTATTTCTTTTTTCTCCCCTTTGCCTTCCCCCCTCCCCTGCCATTATCTTTAACCATTTGTTATGATAGATCTTTGTCTAATGTTGTTGTTTTGTTGTCTTTGGTCTTGTTGACATTCTTAAATCTGCAGATTCACATTTTCATCAAATTTGGAACAATTAGTTCACCAATTCTCTCTCCCTCCCTCCCTCCATCCCTCCCTCCTTCCCTCCCTCCCACCCTCCCTCCCTTTCTCCCTCCTTCTCTCTCTCTCTCTGTCCTCTGCCCCACCAATTTTCCCATCCTCTGTCTGGGACTGCAACCCCATTTGTAGATACTTTGACATTTCGCAATAACATCTCAAGTTATGGTAAACTTGCTTTTCAGTCTTAGTTCTCTCTGTTCATTTTAGATAGTTTCTTTTTAAAAAAATATCTTGATGTTCACTGATACTGGTAAAGAGAACTATTGTGCACTGCTGGTGAGGATATAAACCATATAGAATCTCTGTGAAAAACAGTATGGGGTTTCCCAAGAAAATAAATATAGTACTATAATTTGATCCAGAAATCCCCCTTCTGATTTATAGCTTAAGAAATGAAATCACTTTTCTCAAAGAAATATATATATTTACAGCAGCATTATTCACAACAACCAAGAAACAGAATCAGAAACAAACTGCTGATTGTTGAATGAAGTAAATCTGTTATGCACATACAGGAAAATATTAAGCTTTAAAAAAGAAGAAATTTCTTTAATTTACAACAGTGCAGATGAAATAGAGGACTTTTTTTAAGGATGTAAGTACTTACTTTACTTACTTTAAGTAGAAAAAGGCAAATATACCTCATGTTTTTTTTTTCCTTTCTCTCTCTCACTCTGTGTGTGTGTGAGATCTTAAAAATTAAAAAGAACTCACAGAAAAAGAGAGTAGAAAAGTTATTATCAGGTACTGGGGTAGAAGAAATAAGGAGTGATTGGTAAAAGCGTATAAACTTTAAGTTATAAGATGAACAAAATCTGAGGAGCTAGTGTATAATATGGTAACTGTATTTGATGCTTTTCTATCATAATATTGAAACTTGCTAAGATTATAGAAATTAAAATTTTCACAAAAAATTAGATATGTGATGTCACACATGTGCTAATTAACCAAAATGGAGAAATTATTTCACGTTTATATGTCGAATTATCACATACATTTTGATGTCTAGCAATTTTGTCAATTCTATCTCAATAAAGATAGAAAAATGACATCTTTTGTTATTCTATGTTTAAATCTGAAATTATCTTTAGCATTTCATATTAATATTAAATTGTGTAGAACAAACTACATCCTTTCTCAAAGATTTAATCTCATGTATAACATTTTTAATGAATTTGAACTTAGGTGTATCTAGTTTTTTTTTTTTTTTAATAGTAACTTGAAATGCTGCACAGGGATAAAATATAACACTAATAAATAATCTTTGCAAAGACTTATGTATTTTATATGAATTGCACAAATTCACACAAAACAACATATATTTTTAATATTAATGCAATCCAGATCATACCAGGGCTATTTACAACCTTCATCAAATATCTTTGGCTGATATAATCACAAGCCCACTAATTACATATTTAATTAATTTTAAAATCTGACAATTTACCATATAAGATGAATTCTGATAGTTACAAATTTCTAACTTATTGCATTAGTCCTCTGAATTTATTTTTCTCATTTTTGATAATTTTAAAGTATTGTGGAAATCAAGAAGAAAATTTGCAAACTGTGGGAAAAAGGTTAGCATCTCAAGTAAATTTAAACTATAATCTCAAAGGGTTGACACTGCTTATTCAAGAGTGAATATGGCAGAGGATCTAGGGACAGGATACATCTTTTTCTTGAGTTCCCTTCACCCTTAATTTTATAGATAAAAAAGATCTCTAAGACTGCACATTATTCATGAGGCATTCTTAGTCTGATGGTTACATAAAAATCTTCAATCTATTCAGGTTTAGGAGACTTCATTGATTCCTCAGTGAAGTCTGCATTTCTTTAGCTCTAGGCAACAATTTTATATTCATTTTAATGAAATACCATGGCATCTTGCATATCTCCCATCATTTTTTTCTTCTTCTGAAATCAGAACTCTAAAGTAGTGTTAGTGAAACTTTCATAAACATATAATATATTCTAGAATTTTCTCAGACTTTACCTGTCATTTCTGACTTCTATTCTTCCCTTCATTTTTGAAAGCATTTACCCATCATTAGTCTTATGGCATATTTTCCTTTTATTATGATTTTGTTAGTATTACTGGCAGGTGTTCTGAAATTAGCTTTATGAATTCATTTGACATTGTAGGATAATTTTTTTGTGAGGTTAGTGTCCTGATGTCATTTAAGCAATTATGTATGTTCATATACTTTCCTCACTCAACATTTATCTTTTGCTTAATTTTTTTCTATCTTTCTAGTTTTTGTAGTGGGGGAAGCAAATAATTGTATTTATTCCTGCTCATTTATTAACATTATGCTCTGTTCATCAGCAACAGATCAATCTTTTCCTTCTTTTTCTAAACCTGAATTATATCTTACCAATAACTCCTTTAGTTTCCATTTCAATTTCCTTGCAAGTGACATATACAATTATTGCAAGAAGTGTTCTTGAGAAATAAAAATGCTGTAAGAACTCAGCTAACTTTAGGAAATTGAAATTAAAGGCATTTCAGCTATTGAATTTCCTTTTTCATCTAAAATGAGCATAGAATTACCAAGTAAATAACTACATCATTACCCTATAATTCCAGGGTATTTAAGTTTACCCATAATATCATATAGTCAGCTGTACAACTAGATTTAAATTTTGGTTGAATTATCTAAATCCTACATAGCAAATTTTCTTCTTACTCTTTGGAATAGAAAGATAATTCCAGTCCTCTTAAAATTTATAACAAAGGAAACTAATTTTTAACCTCTTTTTCTTAAGGCTTGCATGTTTTTTTATAAATATAAATTGAATCAGCAAGATACGGCTACAGAAAACACAGAATGCAGAAGAACACAAGTTGCCAACAAACAAAATCAATGAATGCATTGCAATCTATAAGTATGCATTGTTTAAGCCTAAGAGAAGACATCTAGTTGTTGCTTATATGAAAACAGCAGGCATCTTGCTATAGTGATGCAGTACTATTTTTCTGTCCATAAAAACTTTCATTTTTAATGAACAAGTGTAATTTGCAGTCTACATAAGAAAAGGGGAAGCAATTTTAATGTTAATGACCCTGAAAAGAAATCTAATGTTAGTGTACTTACGAATAGTCAATATCTTCTACAAAATATCCTCTACAAAAAGGATTTCATCATGATTATAGGAAAATCATAACACCTCTGCTTGTCATGGAGCCTAGGATATAGCAGATAATAGTACACAGTTCCAAATACTCATTTACAGTGATCTCATAAAATATTAGACCATTATACATATTGTTACCTAAATTATGTTTAGATATGTGCATGTATTATCACCAAATAGAAAATGGTATCACTTATAATTCATGGACTAAGTTGTTTAGATATTTTTGTCAAGTTAAGAACTAAACAGCATAAAGCAAATTTTAATAAATTGTGTATATGCACAATGTGAGAATTACAAATGAATACATTTTTGAGAACTTAAATTGGCATTCAAATTGGGGAAAAAATACAGTTGAGACACCTAGTGTTTGACCCCCAATCGTGAGCTTTTGCTGAGAGCTGATAATCCTAGGCCCGGACAGCCTTGTGGAGCAGAGCTCAACATCGCCTCTGGCTGAGCTCAGGGACCCCATGCCGTGGCTGTGAGGTCCAGCTTCCTCTGCTCAGCATTTCTGCACTAGTATTGCCAAAAACTGGAGAATGCTTAAGTTGATACAGTCACATTGCGCACTCTGCTTAATTATTTTGCAACCACAATAGATCCTTGCTTCAGCAATATTATCTTCTACCCTGTATTTATAGCTAAATATTCATATCATGGGCCTCTGGAAAAGAGAACATGAATCAGATACTGTATCTTTTTGCAGATTGCTATTTGGTAAATACCAGTGTGATTGACAAAAACAAATATGAAATATAAATATATTTTTGTATTGTAGTTTTCACTTTATTTTTTTCAGGTTTTATTTTTGATTTGATTTTTTATTCACTTTTCATATCATACAAATTCAGTCATCTTTGTATGGTTTTCGTTCCCCCTCCACGACCTCTCCCAAATTCAGTCACTCCATCGTCTCTCATTATTGTTCACTGATCCATGTTTAGCCCTTTGGTCTCTTTCTTTTTCGGGAGTAATGTCCTTCACCTGGGTGAGAACCTGTGTTCCTGGGTGCAGTGAACCCTACTGTTCAGATTTCCAGTCTTAATTTGCATTGGGCAGTCAGTCTGGGCTCCTTTGTAGTCCATTGGTGGCTGTTCCTTCTTGCAGGATATCTGATCCTTTTTGTCCTCACAGTCTTTTCTACTTGTTGTTGTTGATCTTTTATTTTCCAACTCACAGTTCTGACCTCGAGCTTTGAGAACCTGTTTCCACTCCTTTATCAGTTGGGGAGTTCCTTTGAGGACACGGGTGTCAGCTGATGGTTTGTCTACCTGGTCTACATGATTATGGTTTGCTGTTCAGCTGCCATAGCCATGGTCTACCTCCCATAATCCAGCGGGGGTATGCCTCACTTTTGTTGGAGGCCACTCTGAGCCAGAAATCTAGCTCCTAGGCCCTAGTGCTGATGTTGAAGCAATCCTGCCATGTTGTCTTTTTATTGCTCTCACAGTTCTGTGTTCTGTGGTTCCGCCCAAGCTTTTTGGGGTCAAACCCAAGGAAAGTGTATGCCAAGGGTTTTTAATTGTGTCTTTCACCTCATCTGTTTCTTTTAAGTTATTTGTGGTTTTCTTGTTTCTGATAAAGACTGATGGGAGTAGGAGCAAACCAGAGGGGATTAATCCCCACACATGGCCCAAGCCCCAGCAGGGCTCCCCCTACCTTCCATACAGGTCAGATGGTCCTGGCAGGGTACCCATAACCTATGCTCCATCCCTGCACCTTGGGGTGGCTGCTGGGCCCTCCAGAACCCCAGGCCAAATATTCGGCAGGCCTGCGGTGGTTTTCACTTTAAATTGAAGATTTGATTTCCATCAAGTCTTCCAGTGTACTGAAATAAATATAGATTGAACTTCATTCTTTTAAGATTTTCTCAGCAATTTATTAAGCACATAATTTATAATACACATTAGAAAAGTGTCACTTAAGCAAAATTGTATATATTTTTAAATGCAATGAAAAACTATCACATTTAAAACAATTGTTCTGGATGGATTATAGATAATTTTTCCCATCTTTATGTTTTCCTTACTGAACTTACTTTATTATGAACGAATGAGTACTCTATTAAGATTGGATTTGCATTGTGACCTATATTCAAGTTTTAATGAAAGATTTCATTCTTATATCAGTAATTTTTGTATTATAGTAACTCTGGTAGGACAGATATAGCATGCATCAATAAACATCCTTTATTAGGAACAAATTATCCTTTATTGGGATAGAGATGGGATAACTCTATTTTAGAACTCTACAACCTAAAACTGAAATTGGGTCAAAAGGGGCAGAAGCCTCTAACCAACAAGTCAAGGGTCCGTATCACCTGCACGCACAGCAGTTGCCAAAGTCACAAAGCAATTTAAACAATAGGGTTTTATTTACAACAGGGAAAACAAAAAGTTCTCAAAGCCACAAGTGGCCAGTTATATTACCCTAACCACCATTTAGTCAGAAAGTCCCAAATGCATGTCCATGATGGTGCCCTTTTGCCCCTCCAAAACTGAGAGGTAGGTACTTCTGCAAAGTCCAGTCTTTCTCCAGCATCTTCTCTTCACTTCTTCTCCAGGGTTCGTCAAACCTTTCCAATGGATGCTGATGCAAACTCAGCTTTCCAAATATGTCACCTTGCTTCTGCTCCGTACACTTCCTTTACCAGACCTGCCTTAGGTGGTATCTGGCCACATCTACCAGGCCTGCCCTCCGCAGCCCCTAGTCACCCCCGGCCTGCCATTCCGATATCCAACTCCATACTGGCTACATCTCTGCTGGCCACCATTGCTCCTTAACAACTCCAGCTCACTCTTCCTGGAGGCTTCCCCTGGCAGGTCACATGGGCCTGTTCTCTTAATTCTTCAATTCTCCATTCTCATTTCTTTTCCTTCCCCTCTCCCCCCCTCCTTACTTTTATCCTCCCTTTTCCCTCTTCTCATTTTCTCCCATGATTCTTTCAGATTCTGCCCACCAGAGCATTTTCACACCCATCCAATTTTTAACTGTGTCACTACCCTGTATCAAAACTATATCATCAAAAGGAGCAGAATGGTAACATAATCAGAAAGAAACTATAAAACTTTTTGTCAAATACAAAACAAATTTCAAATTTTAATACTTTGGGTCATAGATAACATATTTACATTTTTAAAGGCAACTAATAAAAATAATACACTATTTCAAAATACAGACATCTGCAGCACTATTTCTCAAGATATATATTAGTACATTTAATTTATTGTTGGAAACTTGTTTTGATAACTTATAGATAATTACAGAATTCTTAGACATCTGCTGACATTGATATACAAAATTTTGATGAAACCATCAAATGGAAACAATCTTAAACTGGTTTTAGCGACTAAAAAGCAGGATGCCATCTAACTCATTTCTCAAGTGTAGTTTGCTATATTAAATCTTTGAAAGAAGTTTGACTTTATCAGTAATATAAGCGTGAATTCTCTGAATCCATTTTCCAGTATCCAGTCAATATTTTCAGCTAGCAACATATTCCACTCCCCCGCATCAATCCCAAGAATACATTTACACTGACATTACAGGGTCTTAATTTAGTGAGTTAGAATTAATAATGTTCCTCTACATCTTGTAATTGGTAGAAGTCTGTTTACTTTTACTATCCTCTCCCTTTGCACTTAAAAGTTCTGTTGATTCTATAATGAACTTCAAGGTGAACTTGAGAAGTTCACCAAGAGGTTTATTCATTTTGGCAGAAAAATAGGCTGACTCTATACATAGCTAAGTTTTAAACTACATTCCTGTACCTTGCAAAACCATCAACATTTTCTACACAATTGGCTATTTTCCATTTTTGATATAAGAAACAACAAAAGAGATAGTTAAGAAACCAGAATTATTTTCAGCTCTGGAAAAGTGTTTAAAAAATTTCAGAGAAAATTTTTGTTATATATTCACTGTATCTACCCTTCAATCTAAGTTTATTTAAAAATAAAAATGGGTTTATTTTTAGTTTTTCCTTGAAAAGTTGGTGAATTCACTGTAAATACAAATATCAATTTAATTCGCCTACATTAATCAAGTAAGCAATCTTCCTGATGGTATTTGAGGCAGGAAGACAAAATGTAATATGTAATATCATATATACAGAGAGTTGTAGATCACTTGGTGATGCTTATTTCAAGTCTTGAGGCACAGAGTGTTTATACTCATCAATGGGCTTTATTTATTAGACAAGTAAATGTATCCCTAACTTGAAAACAAGAATATAATTATTGTCTTTTTTATTTATTTATGGACAAATTCAATAAAACATGAAATTTCCCCTAAATATTTAAAATAAGGTAGTTTGAACACACCTTGTGTCTACTCCTTCTCCTTATGTATATTCTCATGTGACCACATTAGGAACATATAGAAAGTATCTGTGCAATTTAATTAATAAATCAAACTTCATAGTAAATTAGGAACTTATATTTGAATATCTTTAGCAATGTGAAGAACTGTGTTGCTTTAAATCTCTGGCTATTACTTCTAAAACCTTGCATAAAATTTGGAATGCTAGGGCCATTAAATTAACATGTGATGCATTCTAAGAGACTATTGCTGTGAAAATTAAATGTATCTGATCATTGTAATGCTTTTAAATGCTCTGACATTCTTAATTCACATCAATAAATTACAATCATTAATCAAGTTGAATGCAAAGGTTTGGGTGAACACTTAATATTGATTCTAGCTTAAATTTCACTGCAATTATAACTTAATAGTAAGTAGTATGTGTAATATTTAAATATAATCTAGTTTAAACTGTCAATTAAGTGACAGCAATGAAAAAAAGATAAATTTTGTGACCTGGACAAAAATTATAAGTAAACCCTTTCTTAAATAAAGAAGAAAAGGAGCCAAAAGCGTAAGACAGCAAGGGGAAATGAGTGTTTGTTAGTACATGTGAAGCACAGTGTTTCATTGTACTAACACTAACATGTTCACAAGGATACATTGAGACACAAGTGGAAAAATAAATGAACCTACAAACAAAACAACAGTTACTTGGCTATTAAAAATTACTTTGATTTTAAACTCTCAAGAATTCTCTGCAAAGTCAAGACTGCCCTTCAAAGTGTAAAGTTCAAACATTTATTTTTATAACATTCTATATTTAAAAATAAAAAACAGGTTATTTAATATATCTCCTACCCCAAATGTGTTATTTCAGTTTTACTGAGTCGATGAACCAACCAACTTTGTTTTAGTGCCTCAGTTTTGCTGACTCTACTTGTCCTTATCTCAAAATGAATGCTCCAATTTAAAACAATATAAATCTTAAGTTCTGATTTAAGAAGTTTGTCTTGAGGATTAAATGCCTAGTTGGTGATACCTTAATGGTGTTTATAAATATGGCTACCTGAACAGCAGCATTGGCATCACCTGAAAACTTGCTGAAAATGGATATTCTCAGGTCTTACCAAACTGTAATCATATTAAATTAGAAATTTTTATGATTCTGACAGAGAATAGATTTTGAGAATTACTGCTATTAGGTATGGTATGGTTCTACAGTTAAATAAACACAGGAAATAAAGAATGCAATGTGGTTTAATTCTCTCTCCAAAATCCTACAAAATTGACAACAGATTTTTAAGAGTAAAAATAAGAAAAGGCAAAGCTGGACTGGGTACGTGGTCTGAGTCCACCTGCCGCAGGCCCGCATTCGGATGAGGCTCCCACCAATGCCTCTGTCATCAGCCTTAGCTGCCACCAGGGGTCCCGAGTAAGCACCCCTCAGGCTCCTGGGAGGGGGGGGTGACCCTTAACCCCTTTGTGTCCAGGGGCGGGGCGCAGGCTACTTGTGGGGGAGTGTCCCCCTCTTGCCACTCCTACTTCTAACAGATCTTACTGGAAAGGAGAAAACCAACAATCTACTCACACACAGGAGAAAAGAACAAAGGCTTTGGTCATGGTTGTCATCTGGGGGGACCCAAACTGAGCAAGATAGAACCCACAAGACATGACTGTGAGATTAGTCACATAAGTGACCTAGCAAAAAGCTTTGCCTACAACATTCTAAAGAAACAAGCCCCTCTTCCAGAGATCACACCAGGTGAGTAAAATATCCTCCTCTCCTGTTCTGGAAAGAAAGCCACAGAGAAGGAGCTACAACCCTGCAGCAAAACTGTAAACCCCAAGAGTGGAGAGGAGATGGACAAACCTCTTACTGTAGTTTGTCCCACCATGGAACCCCTCTAATACTAATGGCCAAGAGTTGGCATCCAACACCAGAAGCCAGAACTAAAAGGCTTAAAAGCAGCACCAGAGCAGAGGATATAGCCATCATGAGCTAGGAGGCTCAAATTCCAGCAACCACACAGGCTAGGAGGCTCGAATCCCAGCAACCACACAGGTCTGGAGAAAAGGAAACTGGCAACTTCACATCAGAAAATTCCACAAAAAAGGAACCTGGAGAGCAACAGTACACACCTGCCCTACAAGAGGTCCCAAATGAGCTGGGGTGGGCTACCTGCTTCCAAGTTATTCTTAGAAACTAAGCAGCATGAACCAATAAGCCATAGGAGCTCAGGTTCTCACCCAGGAAAAGAACATCTACCAGAAATCAGAAGAGACCAGAGGGCCAAACAACAAAAAAGTGAACATCAACTTCATCAATCAACAAATCACAGAGAGAAGTTGGAGTGACCAGAGAGGAGACATGGAAGGGGGTGGAGGGAGGGCCATATATCAGGGGATCAATTAATGCACAAATGTGACCAAAAAAATTAATTATAAAAATAGTTTTAAAGTAAGCAAAGAATAAAAAATAAGTCCTTGGAAATACCAACATTCTGGGAAAGTTATCAGCTGACTATGAGAATTTATGTGAAAAATTCTGGAAAAGACAATGGTAGATAAGATCAATAGATAATTTACCATAGTCTTTGAAAAAAGTTTACTCTTTTAGAAGAATGATTATGTCTAAACTCCAAGATCCTTACAGTGAAACTGAGGATAACAAAGGTGTGAGTGGAAAGTTGATGCAATTATTTGAATGCTGAGGAAGAGATTAGTCACAATTTCAGATTCACTAGATATAAAGCTATAGACAGAGTTGTGAAGCAATCTGACATTGGAAATAGGCAGAATACCAGAGTCTTTGGAATGTGATAAAAGTAATATTAAATATCATGGAAAGAAAAGGGGAGTATATTTCCATGTGGGAAAATGATCTACCAACCTGAAGTGAATGTGAATCCTTTCCATGTCTTCTTACACACTCATGTTTTCATTCATCAGTGCTGCATTGCTGTGCATTTATCAGCTACACATGTACATAAGGACCAATGATAGCTACATAGGTCACTAGTGCTACTAATAACAATATCTACACCATTATCTATCTATTCTTAATTCCTACATTTTTAAAAAATCCTAATCTATAAGAAAGGGACAGACCACACACATGGAAAAGCAAAACACATAAACATGTACATATATACACAAAGACAAACCAGAGCAAGGATGACTAAACTCTTGTGAAGATGCTAATAGTGGAAGCAAAATTTAGAGTTTATCTCATAAAGCTAGAAAATAAAGAAATATAAATAATATATAAAAGTGTATGTGTAAATGTGTAATTAAAAATTACATATCAGAACTCTTGATTTGAGCAATAAAATAAATAGCTGGTTTATCACAGTGTTGGCAAGGACATTAAAGCTTTGAAGTATAAGGGAAATATAAGTGTTAAGGAAGCATGAAAAAGATATATAAAGGATGAGCACAAAGTCATAAATATATATAAAGAGAACATTAAATTATGGAAGAATAGCACAATATCAATAATTTTGAAAGTTCACTTGTAGTGGTTAATTTTCCAAGAAGGATTAGGTCATTTACTGAAGTCACCCAGGTTACTGATGGAACCCATCTGGTCTGAACACAAAGTTTCTCATAAATGATGTCACTTCACTTCTTTTTGGCATTGCTGAAATGATTTTGTTAAGGTAAATATCAACTTCCACAAAGTCAAATGTTTTAGGCGAAGCAGGTTACCATCATGCTACCCAGAGGTAGTATCATTTTGGGTTTAATGCCATTCAACTTGAAAAAGTCACTTTGCTAAGGTCCCAAATATTTCAATATCAATTTCTTGTATTGTATTAATACAACAGTCCTTCGGCAGTACTATTTTTATTATATATTTTAATATATGATAACAGAAACTTCAACTCCCAGACTTTTTTTTCACTTGCTAGAAGTCACTTTCAAGAAGTAATATCTTTAACTTCAATAAATATAGTTTTCTCTCTTGATAACTCCTTGTATGTGCTATCACTTCCACATTTTCCCACTTTTATTATTTATTTCTTGCAATGCATTTAGCATTTAGTCTTCCTAAATTTCCTTTTACAGGAAAGAAATAGGCAAAGACATGCCAGTAATCTGAGTGTCATGTAACTTAAAATTTCAGCACCATGGACTAATAAACCTAATTCTAGAATATTAAGATGTGGAAGTTATATTCAATAATATGCAAAATTTTAGATTATCAAAGTGATAAAAATACACAATTTAAATGAAATGGCTAACACCTGCAGAGACTAGCAGTCTGTTCCAGACAGTACATTAACTGCTCTTGTATAGTCCCCATTGGGCAGAGTTCAGACACCAGGGAGCAAAGCTGTGGTGTTTTCTCCCCCATCAAGAACACTAACATTTTTCCATAGTGGTTAGGCCAGTTTGCATTGCCACCAGTAATAAGAGTGCTCCTTTCTCTTCATATCTACATCAGCATTTGTTGTTGCCCATTTTTGTTTTGTTTGTTTGTTTATTATATAGGCCATTCTTGCTGTTATAAGATAGTATCTTACTGCAGTTTTGATTTGTATTTCCCTGATTATTAGTGATGTAAAGCATTTTTTCATATACCTATTGGCCTTTTGCATTTCCTTTTTGGAGATTTGTCTTTTTAGTTCTTCTCCCCTTTTTTGACTTGGATTTTTGTTTTTTGTTTTTTTTTAAGTGAGATGAATTCTTGTGAATCTTCGTTATCAGACAATTATAACTTATATGGAGAACAGCTGTGTGGAGGACCTTCAAAATACTGAAAATGGAACTTCTGTTTGACCCAGCAATTCCAAATCTGGGACTCTACCCAAAGGATAAAAGAACACTAATACATAAGGACTCCTGTATTTTGGATGTTTATTGCAGCAATATTTACAAAAGCCAGGATATGAAAACATTCCACATACCCAAGAACAGACAAATGAATCAGAAAGTTGCACTAGATGTACACAATGGAATATTACTCAGCAATTAAAAAGGATAGACCTGAGGCATGTGTGATAATGTGGATGAACCTAGAAGGAATCATGCTAACAGAAACAAGCCAGAAAGAAAAAGAGAAATATGGGAAGGTCTTACCCATGTGTGAGATATAGGGAAAACAAACAAAAGGACAAGTAATATTTAAAATTACTTGTCAACAGAACTGAAGCATATAACAAGAGTGGGAAAGGGCATAAAACTAGGGGAAGGTGGAGGACAAGAGATTGTAAGACGATGGTTCATTGGGTCAAGGTGGTGGGAGAACTCTAGAGGATATAACAATATAAATATATATATGAATGATCAAATAAAAAAAGAAAAGGAAAGAACACTGACATAGACTAGATATCAGAAACAGGTCTTCAGTGAAGTACAAAAAATAACTACCAAAGAGTAAGGACTTTAGATGCAGGGAATAAAGGAGTCAGATGAATCTCTGAAACAATGACTCAGATAAAAAATCAGGATAATAGTCTATTTAAATAACTCATGATACATACAAATTTAGGAAAATGTGTTTAGAAAGTCATCGGAGTCCCAGCAGAACTGTTTTATATTTAAGCATAATGTAGAAGTTCAGAGATCAGATTTTAAATTAGTTGCAACGTAGAAAGAATTAAAACATGCTAAAAGATTGACTCTACTCAATCTGATTTAAGATTAAATTGGCATAAAAACGTTGTGAGAACTGACTTTCTAGTTAAGAGATCAATAGTTCAATTACACCTGAGGTGGAAAAGCATATATAAAAACACTAGGAAATAAAATCCAAGGAGAGGCTAAAAGACATCATTATATTTTGCTTCTTCTGGTTATTTTACACATTCTAGTTCAAATGATGTTATTATAATGAAGGTGATTTAACTCTAAGGTAAAGTATTAAAAAAAAACTTTGATTTGCTGTAATTAGTTATTTTCTCCAATAGAAACATATATGTATAACCAGTCCTGCACTTAGTTCACTATGCTGAATAACTTTAAATTTCCCTAAAACATAACTTAAAATGTCAAAGAATCTGGCTAGGAGAAGAAAATCCCACTAACTTTGAATAAATTTGAATCAAATAGGTGAGGAAAGACAATGCTCAAATATACAAAGTAACTGCTTCAACAAGAACAAAAAGGATTATACAGATTTAGCCTCAGTGAATCTTCCCAATTCAATCACATTAGAATAGTTATGTACGATTCAGTCTACATCAAAGTGGTCTAACTGTGAATATAATATTGTGTTCTTAATTCTTTGTTAATCTAATTCATTTGCTCCTGAGACACATTTCTCCATGTTCACAAATTTGCTCTTGAATCAAGAGGAAAGAAAGACATAAATTCTGGAACAGCATGTCTTCCTTCACATCTTAATATTATTCAGTTCTCGAATGGGGCAGCTTAGAGGGAGCTGACTCACTTGGGAAATTAAAAATATGTAACAGCACTTTTTAGTACAAAGGTCCCCTGAAGTCAGACAGCTTGGAATTGGCACTATTATTTCATTGTTGGGTGGAGCTGCTGCGATACTCTTGGTGATCTTTATACATTTCCTAGTGGGCAGTTCGTTTGCCAAAACTCAGACAAACAGCACATAAATGATTTTGAAATTATAAGAATGATAAGAAAATATGAAAGAACATGGATACTCAGAATTACTATGGCTTAAGATTTAGAGTAGAATACTATGTAGCTAGTTAATAGGAAAGGGGCAATGGATCGGGTCAGGGAGGGGAAGATTCCTATATTATTCTTAATTATTTCCCTAACTCTTAAATCCCCAGACTTCTAAGATTATACCATTTTGTCCTTCCCAAAATCTAATAAAGTAAAAAGATCTGATTTGTCTTGCTTTAACCTCCCAGAATCCTTTTAAAAGCATATTTAGAAATAGGGAATTTCAGTCTTCCAACAACACTATCATCAGTTCTCAAATTAGATGTATAAACACATAGCCCCTTAGGAGATGCCTGTAAAATTCAGCAAGTCCAGAGGCCAGAATCACAGCTGGATATTACCTGTATTGTAACTACTGTTCTTGTGAGCCCATTAAATTACTATTATTAACACAGGAAAGAACAGAGCTAATCTCCCACCCACATCCACCCACCTCAATTTCAACCTATGATTTCTTAATGTAAAATGAGAAAACACTTATGTTCTGATATGAGCTTGGTAGAAAGATACAACTCTTCAATTCTGTACCTTTGAATAAAAATAAGAAAATCAGTGTTCTGGTTTTCATTCTATAGAGAAGGAAATTAACAGATAGTTTTTAAAGCATATTTTGAAAAGTATTGAAAAATACTTTTTTTTCAAAATCACTAAATTTATCTCTTAAAAATTAAGAAATTACATTTTAAGAAAACAATTTGAATGACATTGATTAGTTGGTATATTTTTTCAATTTTTTTTTACCTTGATATTTTAGCTAAGCTAGTGCTGGTTGACATTTAATGAGTGCAGAACTATATTTTATAGTCAATAAAATTTAAATACAAAACTTAGTATTAAAAGTTAAAATAAAGAATTATGCAAAGTGAAAAAGTGAGCATAAAGCAAAAAAAAAAAAAAACAGAATAATTTAAAGAAACTGTAATTATACTTGTAGTAAAATGACTAACTGGTTTAATTAACTTTGGAGAAGTTCTTTTAATCACAGATTCCTGATGTGTAAAATTAAAAATATTAAGAGCTGACTTATCTATCTCACAGTCATGGGAAAATAAACAGAAAATAGAATTTTAACTTTTTTTAAAAATAAGCAATGTGCTTTATAAAACTGCAAAAGATATAGCTGACAAAAACTAAGATATGAAGGAGGTCAACATGTAAGTTTAATTCAGTGTGTTTCAAAATTGTTTAAACCTTGTTGACTTTATTTAATTCAGAGGGAATCAGCAATGCTTACCATAAAAAGTATTTATCTATTTTTGAATTTTTAACATGTAATATACAAAGGCTGAGTGGCTTGTACAAGACTGCAAGTCAGTTCACTGTAAAGTCAGTATCAATACAGGCAATGTACCTGCAGGTTTACACTCTTAATCACTCTGCTGTGCCACCTGTTCACATAATCTCTCTATAAACCATGAACTTTAAGATAGATCCCTGATATATTTCCAGGTAAGGATGGCTGTATTTTGGGAGTGTGGAGGATGAAGGTAAACTGTTTCATCAGCCTGAGAAGGTTGAACTTCCCCACTTTAATACTAAAGCCCCTGTAACTGAAACGAAGCCCCTCCCTTGAGGAGCAAGTCTCCAAAGACTCCCTGACTTGTTTCTTCCCCAAAATGACTTATTACAGAGAAATACCAGGAAACTTTGCCAATTTCAGCCTCTCACATAGCAATGTTCTTTTTTTTTTTTTGAAGTGATCAAAGGATTATGCTGGAAAGTTTGAACAAAGAGTAAAAGCAGAGGTTTCTGTAGACTTGGCTAAGATAACCTTTTGGAAAAATTGTCAATGAGTTGAATGTGCCTGTGACAGTTTTCATTCTTTAATGATTACTTCTAATTCCCTCACATTTCACTCCTATAGCCCTACTAGGATAAAAATTGATTATTAGTATGATTTTCCATTTAGTGCTTGTCTGTACTAAATGAGTTATAATGTACATTTGTGTGGAAACCATACTTGTCATCTTTGCTAAGTGTATTTCTACACTAACAAAGGCCCTAATATATTACCAAATCTTGGTATGTCAGTTATTTGATATTTGAATGCAAAATATTTATGAAAAAGATCTTGACTCCTCTCTTGAACCATTATATCACACACACAAAAAAAGTTGTTCAAATGTTGTCTTTCATCTAAATTAATGAAAAAGTGAATAAGGGGAGAGAATTATTTTGAGACTGAATTTCTGAAGAAAATGCTCCTAGACCTATTGTTAAAATGTGAAGAAAAGTGAAAAAATGAAATGTCTTAATATACTGTATAGTCATAAGAACTGCAAAACTTCTCATAATATCTTACAGCATATTTGTCTTCACTGTAACAGGCCCCAAGTTTCAACCTTTTCTCTCTACTTTCATGCTTGTACTACCTATTTCATCTCCGGTAATTTTTCCCTTCCTTCATTGGCTGTAGAACAGGAAGCTAGTTTTCTTCTTTCTTTGTTATCTGTTTATAACAGACCCAAGCAGAAATCACTTTCAATCACTTGAGAAACATCAACCAACACATTGAAAACAGACATCACCATCACAAACTCAGGATATTTTTAACCTTGTGATCCCTGGCTCTACAATTCTCACAACTTCGATTTATAATATCTATTGTTTGTTACATATTCCATTCATTTGACACCTGATACCATATTTTTTTCATTTATTCAAGAAAATCTGGATTTACAAAATATTGTGTAAACTAAAGTAAAAAAATAAAATGTTTTTTTCCAAAGGCAACCCATCTCAAATAACAGTAATGAACCTGAAATTTGATTTCTGTTAACCCAAAACTTTCATTACTACTTTCCAGAGACTTATTCAAGGCAAAATAATGTTGACCTTTTAATATCAAGTGAAAAGAAAATTTATAAAGACATCCATATTTTCTTAAATCTCCTGCATACACATTCTGATTTCTCCCCATACTACACAGCAGCAGCTCAGAAAATAAGGTCCCAAAGAATAAATCCATACCTGTGGTCCTTTAGTGGCCCAGGAATCATAACCATGTTGCAGAGAGTCGCCTCAGGAGCAATGTGTTACGTGACTGCCTCACTAGAGAGACTCATATTCAAAGACAGCAGGAAAATATATAGTATAATTTTTCTCAGTGTATCTTTCCTCAAATATCCATTGGTGGTATGCAGATTATAGTTATAGATTATGTCCTCAACTATATGCCATTGAACCTTTTGCTAGACAAAACTTTTGCTAGACAAAACTTACCCTCTGAGGAGAGAAGTATAGGCTTATGAAAATGTTAACAAGAAAAAGGTGACTTATAAAATCAAAGTAATGGGTGACAAATACAAGACTCTAACTCATTACTTTTTCATTTATTAGTTCACATGTTAAAGCTATGTTATAGAGCATATACTGTCATAGTATTGTGTCTAACATTGTGTATTTACAGAAAAAAGACTCTCCCTGCCATTAAGATGCTCAAAAACTATCTTAGTTCTGACTGCAATAACAACACAACCCATAGATGAGGTGAATTAAACACCAACCCTTTCATTCATTTTACAGTTCTGAAGGCTGGAAAATGCAAAGTCAAAACTGTTCATGTGGGTGTGAGGCCTACTTCCTACCATATAGATGGCCATCTTCTTGCTATGCCTACTTCCTACCATATAGATGGCCATCTTCTTGCTATGTCTTTACAAGATGGAAACCAGTAACAGAGGAAACAAACTCTTTTGAGCTCTCTTTATAAATGTGCTAATTATGAGACATGTATCTTTAAGGGATAGTTGCCTCTCCCTCTTCCCCCCCCACCCTGCCAAAGACAACATTACAAATACTGTCACATAGGGGATTAGTATTCTACATTTTAAATGTAGATGGGGATGGGGCAGAAACATCTAGTCCACAACACAGCCTAAAGAGAAATGGAACAAAATGGAACAAAATATATCAACAAAATTATAACACTGTGTGTAAAAAGTCAGATGGTTTTGTGAACATGAAAATGTGATCAGAGATGAATAAGCACTTACATTTGCTTGAGAATACCAAAGAAAGATGTTTAGAATAGATGCTCTTTAATATGAGATAGGACACCTAAGACTGAGTTTGTTAGAACAACAGAGGGTCAAAGAGAATTTTAGGCTGAATCCAAAGAAATGAGAGAAGAAATTTTTGAAGAGTTATAGATGACTAGATATTACTGTATAAAAAGCAAAATATAGAGTGAAAATTAGAGATGAAGATAAAAAGATGACAAATCATTAAGGACATATATATACATATACATACATATGTCTATCAATCATCTATCATCTATCCATCCATCCATCCATCCAACCATCCATCCATCCATCCATCCATCCATCCATCCATCCATCCATCCATCCATCCATCCATCCATCCATAACCCTGAAGTCGATGGAGAGTATTTGAAGACACTGAAAGTCAAATATACCTAGCATTTTTTAGCAGCATCCTTTCAACTGTGTATCTATTGCAGTGGAACACAACCAAAGGATCAAGATTTTGGCCAAAGGTTGTGAAACTGACTATTAAGGAAAAGGTGGGGGTGCAAAAAACCAAAGAGGGAGAACTGAATACTGGCACAAATAACTATTGGTAAGTGCCATTTAAGATGCTGCATCATTTTAGTGACAGGCCCTGTCTTCCCCTGCATTTTTACCAAAATAGGGTTTCCACATCTCAGCCTCAGGGTGATGGCTCCTTTGCTGTCTCTCCTCTCAGAGAACTGTTCTATACTGATATATCCCACATCAAAGGATGTTACAGTCTCTTCATGCTAAAGGAACCCTTATTTAAAAATTATATATATATATTTATTTCATGCGTTTGTGTTCCCTAGCGTTCACCAACCACCTCCCCTCCCTGAAAATTCCCACCATTCCTCCCTCCCCCAGTTGTGTACTTTAGTTTGGTTGCTAGCTTGTTTTGACTTTTCCTCCTAGCCTTTTGTTTGTTTTTCCTATATCCCGTATATTAGTGGAACCCTTTGGTTTCTGTCTTTTTCTTTTTGACTTGTTTCTACTAATATGATTTCTTCTAGTTCCATCCATGTTATCCCAAATTCATCAAATTTGTCATTATTAATTTGTGAGTAATAGTCCATTGTGTATATATACTACATTTTCCCTATCCATTCATCTGTTTGGGGACATTTGGATTCTTTCCATATCCTTCCAATTATAAGTAGTGCTGCAATAAACTTCCAAGTACAGGTGTCCCTATTTATAAGTATTGAGTAGAGTCCCAGAAGAGTGATTGCTGGGTCAAATGGTAGTTCCAATTTCATTAGCTTGAGGGTCCTCTACACTGTATTCCATAGTGGCTGGACCAATTTACAAATTCCACCAGCAGTGTAAGAGAGTTCCTTCTCTCCACATCCTCACCAGCACTTAATGTTGCCTGTTTTTTTGATGTGGGCCATTCTTACTGGTGTAATGTGGGATCTCATTGTGGTTTTGATTTGCATTTCTCTCATTGCCAATGACGTTGAGCAGTTTTTCATGTGCCTGTTGGCCATTTGTATTTCCTCTTTGGAGAAGTGTCTTTTTAGTTCTCCCCATTTTTTAACTGGGCTTTTTGCTAAGTTGTGTGATTTTTGTGTGTATGTTATCAGACCCTTATCACTTGTATAGAAGGCAAAATTTTTTCCCACTTTGTTATTTTTCTTTTTGTTTTGTCTGTCATCTCTTTTGCTATACAGAAGCTTTTTAATTTTATATAGTCACAGCTGTATATGCTTTCCTTCATTTTTTTTTTTTTTTTGCCAGCTGTAGATATATCCATAAATGGATTTCTGAAGTGTTATTCATGGAGAATTCTACCCAAGTTTTCCTCTATGTATTTTGTGGTTTCAGGTCTTACATCCAAGTCTTTTATTCATTTTTAGTTGCTTTTTGTACATGGCATGAGGAAATTGTCTTGGTTCATTTTTTTGCATGTCTTGATCCAGTTTTCCCAGCCCATTTATTGAAGAGGCTGTCCTTGTTCCATTGGAAATTTTTCACTCCTTTGTCAAAGATTAGTTGACTATATATGTGTGGTTTTATATCCAGTATCCAGGCACTTAATTCTGTTTCATTGGTCTGATTGTTTTTTTTTTTTTTTTTTTTTTTTTTTTTTTTTTTTTTTTTTTTTTTTTTTTTACCAACACTGTGCTGTTTTAATGGCTTTGTAGTAAAATTTGAAGTCTGGAATAGTAAAACCTCCATACTCTCTTCTTTTGGTCAGGAAGTATTTTGATATTTGAGGTCTTTTGTTATTACATATAAATTTCATAATGTTTGTTCTATTTCTTTAAGGAATATCCTTGGAATTTTTATAGGGATTGTGTTGAATCTGCAGATTACTTTTGGTAGGATGGCCATTTTGATGATGTTAATTCTTCCAATTCATGAGCAGGGAATATCTTTTCATTTCCTTTTGTCTTCTATCTATTTTAGCCATGTTTAAAATTTTTCTTTGTATAGTTCTTTCATGTGTTTTGTTAAGTTTATTCCCAGGTATCTATTTTTTTTTTTTTTTGGTGCAATGGTAAATGGGATTTTTTTTTTAATAGCTTCTTCTGCTTGACTTTTTGCATATAGGAAAGCTACTATCTTTTGTGTATTGATTTTGTAACCAGTTACCTTACTGAACTGGTTTATTGTTTCAAGAAGTTTTTCTGTGGATTTTTTTTGGGGGGGGTTCCTAAATAAAGAATCATATCATTTGCATATAATGATTGTTTCAATTCTTCTTTCCCTATTTGTATCATTTTTATGTCTCTCTCTTGCCTTATTCCCTGAGCTAGAACTTCCAGAACTTGCGTGGGTCTGGACTTTAATTGAAATGATTTTAGTTTTTCCTCATTTAGGATGATGTTTGCGTAGGTTTGTCATAGATGACTTTTATTATGTTGAGGTATGTTTAAAGGAACCCATTGATTCAATACTGCATGACAGAGATGACAATGCTACAATTCAGGGAGGGCCATGTGGTGCTATTTTTTTCTCTAGAGATTTCTCATGGGGTCATATAGTAATTAGTCTTGAGGACACATTCTTTTTAGTTTGACATTTGACATCAGAGTTGACCTAAATCCTAGCTCTCAATTTACTCCTTCCTTTTTTCCATCCCCAAATTAGAACAGATAAGAGAGATCAAGATCATGAGCTACAAATAAGGGAACATCCACCTTTAGTGAAACTGCTAGCCAGAGAACAAGGGTCCTTAGAATTATTTCTCTTGCTCTGTTGACAGGGTTTCTATTGTTGACATAGTTTCCGCTGATGTTCTAGTTTTCAACAATGGTCCTTATTTCCACTAATTTACTAGACATCAGCCTGCCTTTGCATTTATATGGACTTGACCCCTATTCTCAACTTTTTCCATTCTGCCACATACCTTTAGTTAAGCTTCTTTATCAGTTTATACACATGACATCCTGATTGACCCTTATCTCTGCCTGTCTAATCACAACTCACCAAAAATTCTGCACAAATTCTGCCCTGATACAAATTGGTTATTTGCAATTGTGTCCTGAGCTTTTGTCCTATATTAGTCATCTAGGAACACTAAATTAGATGCAACAAACAGAGTGAGCTTAACAACATATACACGTTTCTTAAATTCTGGAGGCCAGGGAGTCCAAGATTAAGGTTCTGGCTGATTTGGTTCCTGATAGTTCTTTCACTTCCTTGTAAATAGATTTTATTTTATTTTATTTTGCTTTTTCCTACATCCTCACATGAGAGAAAGTACAATCTCTCTCTTTTACTTATTCTCGCAGTCTCCCATTAAACCCCATATTTCATAACCTCATCTAACTTCATTGACTGCCAAAGACAGAAATCTCAAATATCATTACATGAGAATTTATAGCTTTAACTTATAAAATTTAGGGGTATACTGTTCAGTCCATTGCTGACCCCCCTAAGCCTTCCTGTATAAGTTTCAGCTAAAAGTGATTGGTTTTCTTTAAACATTGAATTACCACATGTAAGTTGATTCAACTCCCATGTTTTTAACACTCCTTTTATCTATTTTCGTCATTGCATTAACTACTGGGGATACTGAGATGAATCCTATAAATAAGACTTAGTTCTTATCTTTAAAAGAAAATAGAACAAAACAATATAATTGGGGTGGGATGAGGGTTGGGAAACAAAGGAAAAGAAAAATTGAACAGTCAAAATTTACAAGTTTAATGGATGAACATGTACTCTTCAGTTAGACTGATTGAGTTTGAATTCTAGCACCAACACTCAATGAAGGTTATGCAAGCAAATTATTAAACCTTTTTCTATTCCACATCCTCATGCCTAAAATGAAAAGAGCAAAACTTCTAGAACTTTAAGAATTGAGATTATATTTAAAACAGTGCCTGCTACTGAGTATGTACTATAAAATAGCCATAAGTCATAATTCCCATCATTTGCTAGTGTCAATAGGTATGATATAATTTGATCATGAAACAGTCATACTTTTCCCACTTGACAAAAGAGTTCATGACTTTCCAAGAAACCTCATGATAAGTTGAAAGACTGAAACTCAAATCTAGGCATCTATGCACTATTGTACAAGATGAGACAGATCTATAAACAAATGTCAATACAATATTCTAAGGACCAGACACAGTTATTTATAGAATACTTGGGAGCAAATATGTAGAACAACACATTTTACCTAAGAAACTCTTTAGAATAAATGATAGTTATGATCCATCCTCTACTTTTTTGAAGGAGAAAGTAGAAATGGCATACATATAAACGTGGAGAATACAGGAATGACATACATAAAAACATGGAGAAGCATGAAAGAAAATATGTGTATTTGTTGGAAATTTTGTCATTGCTCCAGCATGGAAGGCATAAAGAGTTGAAACTGAAATGACAGCCATTATATGTTAGGCTAAAGCTGTAGAACATTTAATATTTTCTGGCAGAGTAGTGAAATTACATTGATTTATGGAGAGATTAGACAGACAACTACTTGCCAAATGTGCTAGAAGCTGAGACCAGATTTAGAAATACCTATTAGAAGTCTGTTTCTGAAGTTCAATTAAGAACTGATGAAAGCAGAGAAAGAAATCAAGAGTATTTTGTAGGTTACAATCAGAAAGAATTGATGTTTGAATGAAACTAGAAGATGATATATGAAAAGAATAGAACAAGACTCTGGGTAGACTACCAAGATGATGAACCTTTTATAATTTACCTAGGAATGCTCATGCTGTAGTCAGATAGATTTTATGCTCCAAAAGATCACTACTATGGCATATCAGAAATGACTATGATAATCATAAGAAAGTGTTTTCAGATAGCTAATGTTAACAATCAAAAAATTTAAACATTACTCTTTTTTTTTCCACAAATTTTAAAGTTTGGATTAAACTTTTGCTCTCCATATGTGCACATTCCATTCACTCTCCACCAAATTACTTGTACCAATACCCCATCTACCTTACTCCCTTATCCTCTTCTGCCTCCCCTCTGTTACCTCTGATAACCATGAAATTCTTTCATTGAGTCTGAGATTTAATCCAACATGTGTTTGACTTATTTTCTTGCTTATAGTACACAGATGAGCAAAAGCATCCAATATCTATCTTTCACAATCTGATTTATTTCACTTAACATAATCATCTTGTAGTCTACCCATTTTGTCCCAGAAGACACGATATTCCATAGCTTATCTATCACTCTGTTGGAGGGCTCTTAGATTGGCTCTATGACTTGGCAATTGTGGATATTTCTATGCTTATTTGAATATAGGCATACATAAATATTTTCATATTAGACTTTTCATATGTTTAAGTTAAATAACAATACTGGTATTACTGTATCATGTGGAATTAATCAATGACCTCAGCCAATCTGCTTTGACATGGGTTGTCTCTCAGGCAATGCCTCTCAACTGCTGTTCTTTTTTTTTTTTTTTCCTTTTTCTTTTTTCAGCTGCTGCTCTTAGCCAATGATTTGGTGCCAAAGGAATGAAGGTGGACCCATACTTAGGAGATACAAATCTACTCTAATAGACAGTAACCTATGGCTCAAAGACTCTGTAGAATTTTGCTGGATTTTCTTTTAAACCACCAGGTCATCTCCATTCAACTTTCTTTGACTTCCTCTTTTACTTTGTATCACATTTTCATCACAGCCAGATGATGTGTCTGAGCCTTCTCAACTTCCCCCACAGATTTGGAAGCAGCAACTACACTCTGTGAGCCTTTGCTGCTAGAAGTAAACTGAAAAAAGTTAGTGGATGAGACACAGCCCCTGTGATTCCAGTTGGTCTCTCAGCACCAGTTATTGCAGTTGATCTTAATTCCTTAAATCTTCACATATCACCAATTCAGGCCTTAGTGATTTTGTGCAAACCTGTATGTGTGAGGAGAGAACACCACTAGCTAGCTATGCCTTCTCAATTTGAGGTTGCTATAGATATTTGATCACAATAACAGTGGGACAAGGGAGTCACAGGATGCACCCAAGTGGGTCACTTGGTGACACAAAGACATCTCCCAGTTCCCATTATGTAACAGCAGTTTTACTTCCTGCTGACTGGGGTTAATTACCCCTGACAATATGGTGATTCCTGTTTTTGCCTTCATGCCCTCGGGCAAAATAATGTCTTAATTTGTAGTTAACTGGGACTCTGACTGTGTCTCTTGGTAGGAGTTTACCCCTATAAGACATCAGGATCTAATACTCTGTAGAAATCAGAATTATAAGGTAGAGAAACATAGGTTCTCCCAGTGAGACACTGGAAGTACTATTAAATGGAAACTTTCTTTTATATTTTGGATCCTGGATATATGTATATATGGTTTCCAGTTTGTGAGGCATAGCACTGTATGGAAGTCACCATCTGAAATAAATTTTAAAAATGTGTTGAGTCCCTGTAGACCATATCCCATCATTTCAAAATGCTTGCTTCAAACTAACCTTTCTACTTTACCTTTACAAGCAAATTCTCATATTCCTGAGGTTGGCTAAATTCAACAACATGGTGTATATAACCAACTGATTCATTTGACTTGGGCCGAATGTCATGTCACAATTCTTTTGCTACCAACAGATCCCATGATCAGATCCTTGTGCAGTGCTAAAACTAGGAATTTTTTAAGTCCTACATGCCTGAACTGAACAGCTGGTGTTGGTTATACATCCAAAATAATTACCTACCCCAGTAAGAATGACCACTGTACCACTGAACCAGTAAAGAAGTGACCTGGTATAGATGAAATTACCACCAAGGGTATTGTTCTTTCAAGATATAGTACTATATTGATGACTCGACACTGGTCTCTGCTCTATAAAGGATTGGATGTTCAGAAGTCAGATAAGATTGGCTTTGGTAAATGGGAGTTCATGCTGATGGACCACTTTGCTCATGTGCCCAGTAGGTTATTTTTGACAAAGTTTAGTGTATATCAATTGAGAACAATTTGTCTATTTGCTTGTTCAGTGGCTATTTCACGGGGATGGTTTCTGTTTAACCTTCTCATGTAATAGAAATCTTCACACTATGCCCACCATGATAGGTTAGATATCCATCTCTACTCAAGGCGTGAGGGCAGGAGAATAAGACAATGCAGCAAGAAATAGTAGGGCTGCTTATAGGAAACTATTTTGCTATTTGGAGGAAATTGTCACTCACTAATTATCACAAAAGACAGGTTAATGAAAACCTTGGCCAAATACTAAGAACTTTTATAGGGTTAGTATAAGGATGGATTCAGGTTTTAGCATGAAGTATATATAGTTGGATAGAGAGGAGATAACTTTTTAAGAAAAAATACATATGGGTGTAAATAGTAAATCTCTATTTGCTCAATTTTGTTGTGAATCTAAGCTGTTGTAAAAACAATTTTAAAAAATGTTTCCTGATTATATTGCCTACCTTGTTAAAACACACTGTAATTTACTTGTATGTTCTAGAAAGTATAGGTCCCAAATCCATGTATAAAAGGTACTTTAGTAATAATTAGCTTAGTATTAATTAGCTTAGTGGCATTTACCTTGAACTGGTGAGACTGCCAGATGCATTCAACAAATTGAGGACAATCTCCTGGAAAGAAATGGTATCTCATCTACAGACTTCTAAGTAATTGTATTGTAACCAATCTTTGTTGCCAATTGTTGGGGCAAGCATTAGACTCAATAACGTGCATAGGTTCTTAATTGGTTCTAGCAGTTATACAGACACACCAGGCAGGCAGGGCCAGGGCCAGGCAGGTTGGGATGCAGGCTGAGAGGCAGGTGGGTCTCCCAGCTTCCCAAGAATCTTTAGGCTCTTTCTCTGAGCTCTCTCTCATGTGTTTTTTCTTGCATGCTCTCTCTCCTGTTTGTACTCTCCTGCTTGTGCTCCCATATTCCCTCTCTCCTAGGCCCAGGAGCACACACTTTTTGGAGGTGGGTGCTGGTTATACGGGCTAATGAAGGAAAAGTCTGACTAACTCACCCTATAGTACTACAACTAATAGTTTTCCCTCTTTGGAGATTTTTTTAGCTTCCCTACCCAGCATCAGATTTTGGGGTTCAAAATGATTTGGGACTACTTTTACTTCACTGTTTATACTCTCATCAAACATTCATATTGACAGTGACGTTTCAGTTACTTCCTATGCACAGATGACTCATCTCCAGACCAGATGCTTCCTCTGAGCTTAAGATCTAAATGTCCCCCAGACATCTTCACTGAATGAGTCAAAGTCATTTCCACGTTAACATGTTCAAATTCAAATATAATCTGTTTCATCTTGCAAATCTAAACATCTAAAAACATTGACAATTCCAGATAATGTGATTTCCATTTAGTGAATATATGGTTACATAAGTCTGAAATCTTGCCAGTCACCGTTGAATTCTGCTTTACAATTTTTATCCAAAATAAATGTTGCCAGTCTTACATCCTAAATACTCCCAGCTGTTTTTGTTTTCTCTAACCTTCTTATTGCTACCTTTGTCTAGTCAGTCACCATATAAACTCCTGTTCAATGAAATAATTTCTTAACAAGTATATCTTCACCTATTCTTGCCATTCTCCCCCCACTTCATTTCCATTCTTTCAAAATCAAATCTACATGATGACAGAGTGATTTTTTTGAGGGGAAAAAAAGCAAATGTAAATGTGATTAAATCACACACTTGCTTCTGTCTTGTCAGTGTCTTTCCATTGCTCATAAGATAGAAAATACATTATTTAGATAAGTTTAAAAAACAATGCATTGCCTGGTCTTATCACTTACAGCTCATCTTATGTTGTGTTCTCCTTTACTATTTGGTCTAATTAAGCTGTACAGTTTCTCTCTAGGTTCCTCACATACACCAGGCCCTAGTTGCCAAGGTTTCTGTAAGTAAGAGAATATGGTTTCTTCTTTTACAGGTAATTTGTAAGCTTTGTTAACATTTCAGTTTGACTGTACTATCATATGGAAATCTGTTAGATCTTTCTGATCAGTTCTTATTATCTATTCATTATCCTTCTAACCATTGATGGCAAATTCAACTATCCTCAAGGTTATTTAATATCCTATCCATTATTGTTTAATTAATATGGTACTAAGACCACCTTTTGAAAAAAACTTCATATTGTCTCTGGTACTGACTACAGTTCCTGGTACTTGACAATAGATATATTTGTTAATGAATTTATAAAATTTGTAAGGTACTGCCACTGACATTTATTTGAGCAAGAAAAAATATAGGTTTTAACTATTTGTCAGTCTTTTAAGATTTGTGGTTTACTATCTTTGTAGTTTTTAAAGACATCTTGACATAATGGTAGGTTATCCAGCTTATAAAAGCATTCATTTTTCCAGCATAGCAGGGCTAGAAATCTATGAAAATATGTATGTTTATGTTTACAGAATGAAATTCAGAGGGTATGTTATGTGAGCTAAATGTATTACCTACCAATTTCCCTAATGGCTATATTTGATCGCAAATGTTGGCTGTCATTTTTGGTTATCTAGTTAAGTTTCTAAGTGTATTTGCTACACATGTATCAAGTTGATTAGAGATGATTGCTGATCTGTTTTACTTTAGGTAAATAGAAATCTAGTGTTGCAAAACATGCAATAGAATCAATTTAACAGACTGCTTAAAGAATACTTAATACATGTTCTCCAACCCAAGGGTATCCAGTCTGAAGCTAGAGCATCAGCTTAGCTGCATTTTCTGTAAAAAAATGCAGGGGAAGCTGGTTCTATATTGCTTAGATTGGTGATAAATGAAGGTGGCAGAGAAGTGAAGGGTGAGAACATGGGCTTGGTGGATGAAAATAAAGATGACTAGTACCTTCTGCAGACTTTTAGTACAATACCTCAGCAATACTTCCAAGAGTCCTATAGACAGTTTTACAAATAAGAACTGATGTTTAGTGATTAATATTTAGGGACAATCTAAAAGAAGTGATATTCAGAGAACATTGACAACATGAATACTTACACTTTATTTTTCAAGTTTAAATATAATGTTCTGCAACAATATTTCTTTGATTATTGAAACTTGTGATCAGCACTACATCACAATCATCTTATTATTAAATATACCTCTGTATATCTCAATTAAGTACAAATCTTTCAAAGATCAGATTATAGCTTTCCTATATATAATTCTATACCAATAGGAACATCTTAAAAAGTTTTTGAATAAATGTCTAAAGATTACCTGAAAAGATTGGCTCTGTTTCTGAACCTAAACAATATATTTTGATACCATGTAGGTTTTATTATTCAAATATGGTCATTCTAATAGATCAGGAAAAAAATTGCCAATGAAAAGATGATTTATTATTCACAGTTTTCAAGAAAAGGGGACCACATGGAGAAATACAAAGAGGTAGAGAGTGGCAGGGAGGATTTTGGTAAGAACCTTATCTAATGTGGTTTTAGCAGGAACACAAACTATGGCAAAATAATTAGACTTAGGATTGTATACCTTGAATAGTTTTGGCAGACTCTGAGACATAATGGCTGCCCTTAGATATTTGGCATGGCCCTGGTATGACTAGGACAGGGGGATAGTGGGAACTTCACAGAGTGTGGAAATTCTGTCAAGCCCTGATTAAAAAAAAAAAAAATGGTTGAGGCATGCTTTTCAGATTGCTGGGTTTGCACATGAAAGTTACATGTGCAGGCAAGTGATGCAGTGCCTTTCCCCCTCATCAGATAGTTACCCCCATCCTTTAGCATGAACAACTTTTGTTTAATCAACAGCCTTATCTTCTCACAGTGGCCAAAGAAGGAACCTTGAAAACTAGTAAAACAACCTGATCCCAGCTTAAATCTCTGGATGTCTCCATCTCAGTGACATTTCAAACCTTGCCCATCTCCTTTGTTTTTGTTTTTGTTTTCAATTCCCTGTGACTCTAGACAATGAACACCCCTGCTCTCTACCAAAGGGCTGGAGAGTGGTCTTTCATATGAGAATCTGCTGTCCTTCTTACTACTTTGTGAACAAATTAAATCAATTTTATTTTCTTCAAACTCTGTTTCTTTACATTTGCAAAGGGAAATTGAAATCAGTGTTCAGTATCAATTTGGCGAGCTAGCCAGAAACTGGATGCCACTCTGATTCTCCCTTACCCAACTCTGACTTCCAACAGTTAGAGCAGTTGCCTGGGTTAGTGCAACAGGGCTTACCTATTCATGCTGTCAGATTGAGATCTGGGCCAACCAAGTGGCATCCAGCTAAGTAGGGTGACTATATCCTTAGGAGTATAAGGGACGGTCCTAGCAGCTCCCAGTGTTTTGTTTCCTCCAGGAAACTTGACATCTCCTCCTTATTAGACACAGAGACCCCTTCTTTGCTGCATGAACTTTTTAAAAGACAGAAGCTGGATTGATAAACCGTGATTCCCTGGCACCTAGATATGTTCATAGTAAGACACTTGTATTCACATATTTGGAGGGATTCTTACTCTCCCCAAACTTGGAAGTGAGTATAGCTTCCTATACTTGTGAGGGAGTCTGTGACTCTCCCTCAATTTGGGTGCCATTCATGTGTTAGGCCCATTTGAGTGGGAACTGGGAAACATTTGGTATTTGAATTTTCCTGTTTTTTTTTTTTTTTTTTTTTCATATTTTGGAAGTAGAGATTTGGTTTTATCATGGGAGAAGCCATTTTTGTTCCACTTAAAGTCCCTTGGGGAAAATATTAATTGAATTGTCAACCTATAGCCAAAAACCTATGACAATATAGAAAATTATATATCATTATAATCATTATATATAATATCATGTTTGCTCCATTAATCTGTTATCAATCTGAGAAAAGATGACCTATCGATGGACCTTCAAATTATCATACTGTCTTGCAATTCAATTGTTTTATCAAAGATCAGGAAAATGGGATGAGATTCCATATATCCAACTATGCATGTGCTTGCATATTAAAGAAAATAAGAAAGACAGGATGGCCTTACTGATGTAAAGGAAAACACCTACATATCAGAATAGTAAACCTAAGGAGGAAAATATTAAAGAGGAATTGGGGGATTTAACCTTACTAAGTTCACACCCTCCCCCTGTTGAAGAATTACCTCCACTACCACCACCACTCTCTCTTGCTTAAAGAAAATTCCGCCAAAGCAGAGGGTACCCAACCCAACCCCCCTGACCACAGGACTAGGGCGGATCTTGTCTCCCATTATAAGACTAGAAAAGGAACACAATTTAGAAAGGAAGCATCTGTAGTCATGCTAGGAAAAAACAGAGAAAATGAACAATACTTGTAAAAACTTGTGCCATTCAAGTGTGTGTGTGTGTGTGTGTGTGTGTGTGTGTGTGTGTGCCCTTGTAAAACTGTACCAGGAGACAAATGGGACCTGGTGTTGCCTACTGTGAAAAGTGGTCTTGGGTTAAGCCCTTATGCAACTGTTCATGGGTGACATTTTCTGACCCCAGGTAAAAAATATACTAATCTAGCTTTGTCTGAGGAGGCTAGAATTAAAGAATATGTAATGCAGTTTATTTAAATGCTGATCACCTTACATGAGTTTGCCTTTTTCCAGGTCTTTACCATGTTTAGAAACCCTGCTTCACAATTTAGGCCAAGAGATCAAGTGCTCCTAAAAGTTTGGAAGGAATGAGCACCAGATCAACAGCTAGCTGTAACCTGGAAAGGCCCATATGAAGCAATTCTGAATACACATACATCCCTGAAATTGACTAAACAAAGAGCCTGGGTCCCTCATACCCAAGGTAAGCCGTGGTCACCAGATTATATTGAAACTACTCCCTGTTGGGCATAAGAACTGGTAAAGGATTTAAAATATCTGTTTAAAAATCATAACATTTCTTTTTTTTCCTATATGTTTCTATTTCCTTCCTTTTATGTCACTTGCTTGGAAATATAATACTCTTGTGAAAATCACTCAAACACTACTTCTATGTGATCTCTTAACTGCTAGATCTGTCACCTCAAGGTTCAATGAGCTTGGACAATGGAGACCTTCTTGCCCACCTACTAAGAAACTTTTCCCACATACTGAAGTCAGATGGGTGTGTACCAGAGACCCTTGACTCCATGCAATTTTATATTGAGTTCACATAGTACATTTTCTAGGGGAAGATCCCTCAGATATTCATTGAATTTCTCTCCCACTATCCTCTGGAGGTTCAATGGAGATAAAGGTAAAAGGGAAACTTACTGGTATCCAAAGTTCTGTTTACTATAACATGACATCACTTCATTCAAAAACTCAATTATCAGTATGTTCTAAACAAGATATTGCATATATTGTAGAAAAGTAAGATGTGTATAATCTACTAAGATTGTTCATGGTGAAGAATGAGGAGGCTTTGTGTTGGAACTGCTTTCTTGCCAACTACAAATTATAATCTCGTGTACTCTGCCCCTTTGGGCTACTTTTTTGTCTGTAAGTCTGACATAGTTCCTGGTCAACTGAATGCCTTACCAACACAACAAATCATAATCAGGTTTTGCTGGGTATGCTGGTAACTTCATTTTATATTTGTTCCTTAAATGAAAGTCAACATTAGTGGCGCTCACTTAAGTTATATACACATGTATCCAGTGAGTTTCTAGGAGAAATGCCCCATGGGAATGAGTATTTCTTTGGATGTACCCTATTATCACAATGGTGGTGGCTACACATCATCATGTGCTTTGGAACTTGTCTAAATATCTAACTGTTACAGCAAAGGAAAGTTCAAAATCCTTACCTGATTTACAGCTTTCTCTTACTGCACTAGCTAAGGAAATATTGGACAACTATATGACCCTAGACTAGATCATGGCTGAGCAAGTCAGAGTCTGTGACATTGTAAACACTTCCAGCTATGCATATATTAATACTTCAAACCAGGTGGAAAACAACTTTGAGAAGATCTGTAACCAAGCTACCTTCAACAAACTTTCAATAAGCACACCTCTGCTCTTGATAAAATGGGACAGGGGTTTGAAAATGATCTGTTTTATTTTCCTGAATTCCAGCTGGTGCTATGTCTATTTATCTTCTTTATTACATTTGGGTCTCTCCATTATTGATAGGAATCCTGGGATATCTTACACTCTACCTTCTTATACTTTGTGTACATTTCTGTTGCCACTACTTTATCATCATACAGCAACTGTAGCACCACCAAGTAAATGCCTTCCATAGCAAAATGCCCAGTGCTGACCCATTTCAGCAGGAAGCAGCCAGGAGATATATGATGCCCTTTCTCCCACAGAAATGAAAGGAATAATAGGAATTTTAATGTATTGCCTCTCCTTCTGCCCTATCATATAAGCCCCCCTACCTTTTAGAATTAACAACCTTTGTTTAATTAATAGCTTCATCCTCTCACACACTCACAATGGCAAAGAAGAACCTTAGAAATTGACAAAACAAGCTGGTCCCAGCCTAAAATATTGCATGCCTCCATATCAACCCAAACTGGTGCAGAGCCTAAATCTCTAATGCCTCCATCAGAAGAACATGCTGGCCATTGACCATCTTTCTCTTCTATTTAAAAAAAAAATCCTTTGTGATTCTGGACAATAAATATCCCTGCTCTCTGCCAAAGAGCAGTGGGACAGCCTTTCAGAGCTACTTCCATCTTCACTTTGTGGACAAATTATACCACTTTCTTTTTCCTCAAATTCTGCTTTCTTTTTATTTTTTATTGGTTAAGGGGAAATAAGACAGGTGTTCAGCATCACAAGTCCTTTACTATCTCTAGGCAGTGACTCTCTCTGCAATACACCAAGGTCATTTGGGCCCCAAGCATCAAACAGCAAAAGAAAAAGCCATGCTTAATATACCATGCTCAATGGGTGACTGATTAAAATAATTAGTGCTGAATTTAAGAGATGGCACATGAAAATAATGTTACTCAAGCATAGAGAGAATTCTTAGAGCTCTTCCATCTTGTTTTCTTTGGGAGTACCAAATTTAAGTAACTTCAACAATAATTTGTCTTTGCTCTTGTGCATTTATTATATATTTGAATGTATCACAACAACATATTACAAAAATTTATCATATTTTGAAAGAATTTTTTGTGCTTTGATGGAAAATTCAGAGGTAATCCAGCCATTAAGTGAAGAGGGGCTACATAGAAAGTTAGGATTTAGGAAAGTTGGAATTAGGCAAGATTCTAAGAGAGGGGTGTGATTATTCTAAAGGAACAGAGCTCTCTTAGATTACTAACTAGTAAGGTCACTGATGGAACACTAAATCATTAAAAAGAAAAGAAAATTTCATTAGAGAGCAAACTTTTGCTAAATATTTACAACAGTAGATTTTATTGGACTTTTTTCATGACTTGTATTCTCAGTAAAAACATTCTTGTCACTAAGTAAACATTTTCATTGCTCAAATGGGCTCAGAAAGGGAGAGGACTAAGTTCACTGGAAAATTTGCACAACGTTTTCTTCTTATTCAGGAAAAATTCCACTTCTTTTGTTTCCTCTTAGATTTAGGTGAAATGTATGCATTTGTGTGTGGACACACACACATGAACTTATATGCTTTGGTTGTTGAGGCAAACATAAGACAACTGCTAGGATTTGCAGTTCTTAGATGTTTTTTTGAACTTCACAGGGAAATATGCTAAACTGATTTGTTGACCATTTCTGATATTTTGAAAAATGCATTCCAGGTGGAAACTTGCAGGGAAGAATTTTAGGCAGTCTCAGTTGGAAATGTTTAAACACTCAACACAATGAAGTTCACACTGGAAAATCTGACAAACCTTTTACATTAGTGGCAACATGAGTCTCCACTGAAATTACCAAACAGGCAGCAAGTGCTATAATGAAAGCAGTTTCTGGAAATTGTGGGGAGAAAGCCTGTAACAGCTCCTAGAGAATTATTTTTCTAATTGTGTATTCCTAACTTATGGGAGAACCTGATGGTAACAGTATGTTCTGCTATTGTAGTCTATCCATTTAGTTTTCAAATAGTCATGTTAGGTTTGCATTGTATCTAAAGCTTGGAGTGAGGTGGTTTTTGTTGCAAAAGGAAAAATGTAATATAAAGAGCCCCTTTCAGCAATTTAGTTCCATGTCCTTGAGTTAGATGGCAGATGATGAATGTTTGATTTGTTTTCACAGATAGTGGCCTAAAAAAGCAAATCAAAGAATAACTTCTCAGGATGAAACAAAGAGGAAAGAAAAACATGAGCCTTTTTGGTATTTCTGTTCTATAGAAGCAAAGATATTTCCAAAAGGCAATAAAATAACAAAGGTACCATTCCAAGCATTGTTGATGTCTTAAGTTGAAGGTAAGAGAGCATTCAGCTAGGAAAAACTCTCTTTTAAAAGCATTAAATCATCATACAAAAGGTCTGGAAATGTCTTCTCAAGAGCTAATGCATCTCAGATGCATTTATTCATTCACTTATTAAAAAAAAATATATATATATATATACTGAAAGAGTACTCTGTACTGTGTCCTGTTCTGAGGTACGTAACAGTGAACAAAAATAGAAAACATGCTCTAGTGGCGTATAGTCAAAGATACCTCTCTAGTGTCTTTTCTAATAGCAATCAGCTTTAGAAGCAAGTAATTTTGTAATGTAGGTATTTACTTCTTTCATGCTTCCTTCCATTAGGTTGTATGTGCATGTGTATGTGTGTGTGTATGCATGTGTGCCTGTGCATGCAGTCATGCCATGTATACATATAGATATGTCTGATCAGGAGACAGAGTTAAACCTAATAACTATAAAGCTACATGTAACAAAAAGATAAACACAATATTTAAGCTACATGTAACAAAAAGATAAACACAGTATTAAAAGACAAAACATATTTTAGAAAATTCCTGTTCAGCAAAAAACTCTTTATCTGATCAAATATTCTTTATCCTCCATTTTCATGACAGTGCTTTTACTTACTTCAGTGTTTGCAAACATGTGTCTACACATTGAAATCAGTTGGGAGATTTAAAAATCAAATCACTTATTTGAGTTCTAATACCTACCATCCTGAAAACTTTATTTAATTTGTATTTTTGTATTTTAGATTTCTCCAGAGAAACAAAAAATAGTGGTGTGTTGTGTGTGTGTTTGTGTGTGTCAGTGTGTAAAAATCTGTATTAGAAATTAACATGATTATGAAATTTTGAGAAATTCCATATTCTACCATCTGCAAGCAGGGGGTCTCTGTTGTATTATTCTGTTTCAAATCCATTGACTCTCCAGAACCAGTAGATTCAAGAGTATAAATAATAATGCAAAGTCAGGGTAGATTAATGTCCCATTTCAAGTAGGCAGGCAGAAAAGAGAAAGAATATATCCTTCCTTTTTTTTTTTTTTTGAACTCTCCTACACTGCTGGTGGGAGTGCAAACTGGTTCAGCCACTATGGAAGATTGTGTGGAGGACCCTCAAACAATTGAAAGTGGACTTACCATTCGACCCAGCAATCCCACTACTAGGAATCTACCCAGAGAACATGACGACATTAATTCAAAAGGACACATGTACGCGCATGTTCATTGCAGCCCTGTTTACAGTTGCAAAGAATTGGAAACGAACCAAATGCCCCCAAACGGATGATTGACTAAAAAAATGTGGTACATATACACGATGGAATACTACGCATCCATCAAGGAGGACAAACACATGTCATTTGCAGCAACCTGAATGGAACTAGAAAGACTCATATTAGCAGAAATAAGTCAAAAGGAAAAAGAGAAGTACGGGATGGTCTCGCTTATATGAGGGATATAGGGAAAATCAAACAAACAAATAAGAAAAAATGAAAACAACCAATGGGACTGAACCATGGAGCGAGAGAGGAGGAGGGGGAAGAAGGCGGGGGAGGTGAAGAGCACAAAAGATCAGGATAGTTAACAAATGTTAGTAAAGTGGGAAAGCCCCGGGGTAAAAAAAATAAATAAATAAAATAAAATAAAACAACAACAACAACAAAAACCCACACACACACTTACCATATATCGGAAGAGAACAACAGGCCAAACAACCAACAACTAAACATCAACTTAACCAAACAACAATTTGCAGAAAATGGGAGGAGTGACTGAAGGGGAGATACAGAGGGAGGATATGGAGGGAGGAGGAATGGGGATACGGGGGGGATACGGAGGGAGAAGGAGGGATCAATTAATGCAAAATTGTGACAAATCAATAAAATGAATTAAAAAAAAAGAATATATCCTTCCACTTGTTTTTGTTCTATTCAAGTTCTCAACTGATAGGAAATGCTCACCTACAGTAGAAACAGACATCTCTTAAGTCTACTGATTTAATTACTAATCTCATCCAGAAACACCCTCATACACACACCCAGGAATAAAGTTTAAACCAAATATCTCATGGTCTAGTCAATTTGATATGTAATATTAAGCATCAAATTGGTGATAGGTGCAATTTAGGCCTGAGAAATCACCTAGATTATTTCATGTTCAGCAAAGGTTGAAATCCACAATTCTGACACACTGCTGGTTTCTGCAGCCTCAATATCATTTGGAACCTTAGAAATGCAAATTATGGTCTCTTATTCTATATGATCTAAATCAGAAACTCTGGGGCTAAAGTTTGTAATCTGTTTTTTATCAAACCCTCAAGGTAACTGTGAATATCTTAAATGTTTGAGAAACACTGTAGGAGAACTGGAGGTCACTTGCATTTCTAATAAGTTCCCACTTAGTGCTGATTTTGCTCACTAGTCCAGACACAATGCTTTGAGAACAACTGGTCTAAACCAACTACCCTCTGATTTTTTCATGACACATCTGTCATGAATTGGATAGAATAAATTTTCAGGGGAAAAAAATGAAACATCTACTATATTTAGTTAATACAGATCATCAATGTTTTATTGACAATGTTTTACTTAACACTGTTGTTCTTTGGGAGGGAAATAGTTTTGGCATAGAAATGAAGTTTAGAACTTTTCATTTATCTTCTACTATCACTGTCACTTGATTTGGAATAAGTTGGCTCTAGTGTTATTCCCTTGTAGACAGGGACAAATCTGGGTTTTATAAGCTTAGAAAATGCATCTGACTCAGAGCCAGCTATTTTGTTTGGCTTCAAGGTAACTTCCAACCTTTTCAGATTTGCTGACCACCTGTGAAATATTTGATCAATCTGCTGATCCAGCTGTAGTCTCTCAGTGTTGTAAATTCCAGCTCCCCAATGGAATGAGAGAGGGTATTTGGCAATGTGATACTTTGATATGGTCCAAGCAGAAAGAGGGAGTTGACTCAGACTTGTCTGGTACAAATGATTTGTTTGTTCCTATTGTCTCTACAACCAAAGCTCATGTCTCAGTATTCCTTTATTACAACAGTAAAATACTTCCTTGTTCATGTGACATCAGGTCAGATTGCAGGAGTACTGATGTCTTAGATTAATGTACCACAATTAACCTTGTTATATTTTCTAGTGTCTGACTAATTTCAGGGTGCATGTCTCTAAAATTCGATAGTATATACTTTGGCACAGAAATATTCATATGCCTTCCAATTTGTCTCAGTCCTGGGACTAAATATGGGTCAGAAAGTAAATTATGAAAAGGTACTTAGATAGGTTAAGACAAACAGCCGCTTCTGAAAAGAACAAAAATCCAAAGAATTTTACAGAAGTACATAATAAGAGGCATCAACAAGTGCAAAAATTTTGGAACATGTCTGATCATCATAATGATCAAGTTGATATAAAAATAGAATTTTCAGACCCATTCAAGGCTATTCCTTTGGGTAGAGCTGGAAATAGTATCCAAGTGATTTTGATGACTTTCTCTCAAATTTCTGTGTACCCTATTAACTCATTACCACTTTGAGAACCATTGGCTTAGATTTTCTTTGAAGATCAAGTAATCTTTTTTCAGAATGAAATTTTCCTTTTTATTATAGTCTCTAAAAAAGGTAATTATACCATATAAAATAAGATCAAATTAATCAAGAAATTTATGAGTTGAGAACTTGTTTCTAATCTGTCTTAACCACTAATTAGCTGGATGACTTAGGTTATGATTTTAATATTTTTTGAACTCAGATTCCTTCCTGGTAAAACTGATAACTGAAAACTGATTACATAATATCATTGTAAAGATAAAATAAGATATATACTATCACTGCATTTTGAAAACAATATGGTATGATATACATTTAAGATATTATTAGAAATACTGAATTGTGTTTACAAAGCTTGAAAGATGAGGTTTCTATTACTTTCCTTGTTTGGAGATATTAAAAGAAATAGATTTTAGGAATCTTGATTTCCAGTAGTAAGCAAAGCAAATTATATGGCATAAAAAGGAAAGCATACAACACATATTTGACTTGTAAGTGGTACACAGATAATGTCATGTATTAATGTATTAAATAAAATTATTGATGCCTCATATACTTCAGTAAAATTCTTTGAATTTCTGAGTATTAACTATTAATAATAGTTAACTAATTTGCATGTTGAGTTTCTACCATGTGCTAGACTTCTGAAATTGCCATCTGCAGGAAAAATAAAGTGACTCAGGCTATTTTTTCACCCTCCTGCTAACAGAGTCTATAGTCACAAACTCTGACCTTGCTTCCCTCCCAAGTTTCATTTCCAAATGTGATACAATGTTGGTACAAAAAGCGCTTGGGAGTCCTAGCCTAGAGCACACACAATATCTGGGGGTGAGAGCAGTGAGCACTGAGCATGGTAAGTATGATTACAAACACCCAAGCCATGATGCTGAAGAGCATAGGGTACACACACTTCTAAGTATAGATGCCCAGGGAAAGATCGTTATTTAAGATATCACACACAGAGATCAGAGGCTGAGAGGGAGAGCTAGAGAGGGCACTGGAGAGAAGAGGAAGAGGAAGAGTTAGTCAGACAGAAAACTGACAGACAGAAGCACAGAAAGAGAGAGCAAGAGAAAGAGAGACAGACAGAGAGATGAGAAACAGTGATACTGACTATCTTGCATGATTCTCACTGTCTGTTGGTTTGCCTGTACAATCTGGGTCCCTGTTTTAGCATTAAAGATTTGTCAAATCGAAAGATGACTCCAAAAACCTTTTTTGTTTGCCTGAATCCAAAATGTATCTGTGTGAGCCTGCTTATCCCTACCCATCCATGACAAAAGGAATAGCTAAAAATATGTACCTCAAGATCTCTATGAACTTTATTTTTTAAAGGAGAAATTCAAAATTACTTAGCATAACACAAAGACTTTCACAATCTGGGTCTATCTTGTTGAAAATCATGGGAAAAGGCCTTAGTCAAATCATAATGACTTTTTTACTTTTCCCTGGTTAAGATGTCTGTCCAGGATTTGGCCATCAGTATAAAAACTGGCTGAACTGCTGGAAAACAATCCTAATAGTTTCCCTACAAAGAGGTATCAAATGCTTGGCTATGAATTCTTGCAAAGAAGTTTTACTTGAGATACCGTTAACAATAACCAAAATCCTTGTTCATCAAATAGGGAACTAAAAGCCCAGGTAATGCTCCTGCCCAACACAGAGGCAGATTTCCCTCTGAAGTATTATTCCAGATGGGGCTAGTGTTCCTCTAAGCCTTTATTCATATCTTTATTAAAGAAAATATGTTGTTTAGTCCTGTCTGTATTTATCTTCTCTACTTAGCATAAAGGTAAAATAACCACATAATCACCTCTGTCCTAATGTTCACTGCTATTCCCAGCACAAAGAAGGAACTGACTAAACAGATATTTCATAACCAAAATATCCAAATTCACATTATGGATTTTATAAGTCAACCAGGTGTTCCCAATGAGGAGGCTATAAAAATGAAAAATGTTTAGTGATAAACAAAGCACCCCTCTGATAATCACTGGAGAGGTAAATTCAGGTGACACACTGATTCTGAGGTCAGCACTGTGAGCACTTTGGGCAGGAAGCCAGAGAGCAACAAAGGAGTTGAGAGAGACTCTGTTGGCCTCCAGGTGTGTTTGTTTTTATACTCATTAAGATTTCTGCATTGATAGTAGCTAGGAGAGATAGTCAGATGTAGAGCAGTTTTTACAATTCTGGTTCTGGGAATTCTTTAACAAAAAGTGTGGGCATTGATCCTGGAAGATGATAGATGGAAAATTACAGAAGATGCTTCAGTTTCATGATTTAGTACATCAGAGAGTCTGTTCAGGGGGCTCACCAGTCTTGGAGGTGGTTTACCCCCACTCTAGAGGGATTGTTTATGGCAAGGGGTTTGAATTGTTGAGATGTTTGAGGCTCTCTCCTAAGCATGCCTACTATATGAATATTGCATTGATTTTAAATTAAAAACTGAGTTGTCTTTAGAATGGAATTTCTCTCTTGAAGTCCAGATTTCTCCATTTTCATCATGGAAAGTTCAGTCAAGAGTTCCCTGCAGAGGGAGGGGGAAAAATAGATGTCCCTGCTGACCTGCTAATAGTCACCTATTGCATTATGTTTAATAATATAATACTTAACTCATTACTACAAACCAAAGTTTGCTCATTCATGGTATATTTAAAGGCATATGTGTGTGTGTGTGTGTGTGTGTGTGTGTGTGTGTATAAATTAAATACACTAGAGGTTCATGAACTGATCACTTTTTTAAAACAAGTGTTTACTGAGATCCTGTTTTGTCTTAGGGCCAAACACAGTTCTGGAACCTTCCTGCATGGACATAAACAAGGTAGATATAATACTTATCCTTTATGAGGTTCCTATACTTAAGAATGGACAAATCATATATAAACAATTTCAAGAAAATAAAAATATATTTTGAAAGCACATTGACTTAAATAGGTAATATTTGATGAGATAGTTATGTAATTCCTTTTCTGAAAAAAATTTAAAAAAATAAAAAGAGGCATTTGAAATGAGGACTGAATTATAAGAATGTAAATATAAAAAGAACTCAGGAGATGGTGTTCCAGGTGGAGAGGACATCAAGTACAAAACTCCTAAGACTGGAACAAGTTCTGCTTGTGCAGAGAACAGCACTATAACTAGTTAAAAATGCAGAGAAAGGTCTAGAAGTGGAACCAAGTAGGACTTTGTTGATAGTTACAGAAACTGGAATCAATTTTATGTTCCACAGATTTTATGCTTTTGGGTTTTAATCAAACTAGTGCTATGAAAGAATTTATGTTAATGAATTTCACCTTGTCTGCAATGTCATTAGACTTTGAAGAAATGCATAAGCCAAGCCTCAGAAACAGGTGGTTATGTAGATATTTATATGAGTAACAGATCTATACCAGAAGTGGCTGCAGAAAACATGAGTTTAGGTTGTAAAAATCTCCACAAATATTGAGTCCTTGCAGTCTATCAGGCATTTTGCTTAATCATTTACTTTGGTTGATTGCAAACCCACTGAGTGCATTCATTCTTTGATTCTCTAAGGTTTTCACTTTGCCATATGCCTCATATTTTTAACATATCCTTTCCCTTCTGACTCAGAATTGAAGTTTCTGTTTCTTATATTAATAAGAAAATAAAAGGAAGGAAAAGCAAAATTGTACTTAATTCCACTGCTAAAGCTATTAGCATCCTTCCACATGTGCTACAAACTGCCTTCTTAATTTTTAGCCAATATTTAGGGAATATTTTAGACAAGATGATTTGTCTATCAATCTATCATTAACCATTGTACTTGTTACCCAGACTCCATTTTCTTAGATTTTTAAAAGATTTGCTCCAGTCTTTATCCCTTGTTTTATTTTATTCAACTATTATTTTATGTTCTAAAATTCCCCTTATTATAAAATCAACTAAAAAATTAAACCTTTTCTTGATCAGTTTCCTTTTAGGTTAGACATCATTTCTCTGCTTTTCTTTGGATCAAATTTTTGGAAGGTATGTAAAATCCTTATGGTTCCTTTTGTTCTTGCAACCATACCAATCAAGACATTATCACCACTCCACTAGAACCACCAAAGTCCACTCATGATCTCTGTGTGAATACCAAATGTCATGTTCAATTCTCTTATTCAATATTTCAATGAGATTTAACATCCTTATTGGTGATTCTTTGAAGTTCTTTGTTAAATTGTGTTGTCAAATTCACCTTTATCTAGTTTCCCTGAGGTATCACTGGTTACTGATTTTTATCTATCTGAATTTAGAGCATCTCATTTACCAAATTGGACTTCTTGTCATCAATTTCTATTTATTCTTTAGGGCATATTTTTTTATTTTTTTCTTTATTTAAATAGTTTATTTATATACATATTTCACATTATTGTAGTCCCCAGTAAAAAGTAGCTGCCATTGGCCAGAAATTGAACCCAGGCCTTCAACATGACATGCGAGAATTCTATCACTGAACCAATGCTCACATATAGCCCATTACTTAACTACCATTTATAGATGGTATTGGATTCCAAATTTACATATTGTCCTCTCTATTCTGTAATCTATCTTTCACAACATCTCAGAAATCCTACCCTTTTCATAATTTCCTTTAATTATGCAATAAATAATACAATGTAATATTTTCAACTCTAACTCCAATCCTATTTCACTCTCAGACTTTTGCATGTATGAAAATTACTATAGCCTTTATTTATTACTTTCATAATTGTACTAAGGAATTATTTATGTGAATCACATTCTTACAGTTTTAAAATGGAGTTTTCAGAGAGTATTGTGACATATATATAGTTATCACTTTTACAGCTAACTAAACATGTTTTGTATTTTATTGTATTTTAAATTTTTCTCAGTTTTGAAAGATAAATGAGAATAAGTTTATTTTTTTCCAATCTTGATTTCTAAAATGGTATAAAACTCATATAAACTAAAGTTCTTTGTATTTCTAACTAATTTTAAGAGTTTAATTTTATCTTTTAATAGTTCTTGATATTTTTATTCTGATGATGTATCTTTAATAAAATCAACCAAATACATTTTTTAAAAAATCAGATCACATCACTCACCTATTTAAAAATCTATCAAAATTTTCTGAGTTATAACAAATCCTACAGCCTTTACCATGATCTTTAATGTCCTACATGTTGCATTTCTTACTACCTTCTCTAACTTTTCTTTAGTTATAGTGATATTCTAGCCACATTGGCATTGTTACTATGTCACACATATACCAAGCATGATATCACCTCAAGAGTTTAGAATTTTGCTTTCTTTGCCTACATCCTCCCCTCCCAAGATTCTAATCAGAGTGAAATATTTTATTAAGATTACCTTTCAAGTGTTATTATTATTATTTTTTTTTTGCCTGTGGAACCGCAGGCTCTCGTTGCCCGGGGTACCACAGACTCAAGCAATCCCCAGCCTCAGCTTCCCAGGTAACTGGGATGACAGGCGGGCACCTCCATGCCCAGCTATTTTTTTGGAACTAGGTCTCGCTACGGGGCCCAGGCGGGACTCGAACCGCGATCCCTATCCCCGGCAGCTTCTTAGGCTGAAGCTTACAAGCACAAGCCACCGTGCCCGGCCTTCAAGTGTTATTTCTATACATTGTCCTTTCCTGCTCTTCTCATCCAAAATAGCACCTGCTTCCCTTTTAACATGCCCTTTAACCCCCACAAACTCATCTTTTTAAATGACTTAGTAAAACACCAGGTACCTGAAGAAATGAATTCGTCCTCCACCCTATCCTCAATAGCCCCTAACTTTAAAATTTTCTGCAAAATTTAAAAATTTTAGTGTAAAAATACTCCAGCTCCCTTGATTCCTGTGTAGGATTGCTCTAGAGGCATAATGTTCTTTGCTGGCAGCCACAGTTTCTCAGAAGGATTAAGCTCTTGTTATGCACAGTGCTAATGTACTTGACAACATTACATACTTTATTGACTGATTTCCTTTTGTAGTCTGATCTCCCTATTTGCTGAAGTGTATTTGCTGGTGTTAGCTTCTGGCAGAACTACTTGAATTGAAATCCTTATGTCTCTTATGGATAAACACTAAGACTTGATAATATATTTATTATATTTCTTTTTATTTACTGCTCTATTTTATTTTTACCTACTAAAATCTCTATGATAAAAAGGTAAGGAACTTGTTCGTTTCACAGTGCTTTGCCTAAAGTTGGCACACCTAAAATATTTATTGAATGTACAAAGGAATGATGTTTAGGTGTATTCCTTATAATTTGTGAGGCAGGCACTATTGTAATTATTTCCATATCACAAACAGTAAGGTCAAAATTTCAAAAGGTTAGCTCAATTGCCTAGGTTGCAATATATGGGGAAGGAAGTCTTTGTCTTACCTGGCTGACATTTAGGTCAACACATAACAAGATTTGTTAGCAATGAAAACTCAGCTTTGAGATCTAAGGTAAAGGGTTAGAACACAACTGGCAGTGAGTGACTATCTCTATATTCTTAGATTCTATCTTATGAAGCTAGAGGTTATATAAGGTAAAGTTCCGAAGATTAGACAAGTATAAGGTCAAAATAAAAACAAGTTAGTATAGATTCTTCTCAAATACTAGGCCTCTCCCTTCTAAAGTGTGTTCCTGTATTTTACTGACTCTCAACTTCATGAAGGACTAGTATGAGTCCATTGTAAATTTTATACACCCTTTTGTTTCTAGTTTTAAGTAGTTGAGGGTTAAATCTAGTCATTCCTTTTAAACAACTACCATGCTCTGATCATTGCCAGTTTATATTTTAGAGTAAATCCAAGAGCTCATAAGTTTGTCATCTTTCTCCACAATCCAAAGGTACAACCTAGTTTACCCAGAGGAGTAGCCAGCCCTATTCTCAAATAGTAGCCAATTAAAGGAATCCCCCACGTATAATGTATTTATTGGTAGTTATTCAGTTACTAAATACAGACCTACAACATTTTACAACATCAATACGAGAGAGATGATGATGATGATGATGATGATGATGATGTGATGATGATGATGATGATGGTGATAATGATGATTACGATGATGGGTACGTAATGCTTTCTGCTTATTATTGCTTCTTTTTTTTCATTTCTTACTAACAAATTCATAAATTCACTTGGTAGAGTGAATAAATTTGAAATATTAGATGCCTTTAAATGTAAATTATTTCATTAAATGATACTATGTTGATCATAAAGGAAATGGAAAAATGGTTCTAGGTTCCTTACCATTTAATCAGGAATCTGTGACTCAGCAAATTCTTTTAGAATAGCCCAAAGATGAAAATTTCCTGTGGTAGAATTTCAAAGACTGAATGGGGACCTATTATGAAAGTATGGAACAAAGTAGAGGCCTAGTATTCAATAAGACAGCATTAGGAACAAGTCAAAGAGTGAGAAGAAGGAATTAGATGAGGAAAGAAAAAAACAAAGCCAGTTACACAAAGTTTGCTAAAAGAATTGCTGTTTCAATGTTTATAGATTTCATAACTTTGCTAAACTATCAAAGGAAAGTCTTACTAAAAGAACATTTTTAAAGAAAATAAAGCACTAGGAAATTAGATATAAAACTTGATTTAGCTTCTGCTCCACTATGATCTGAAAGTTTGCGAAAATATCTGCATTGTTAGTGATACAACTACAGTTTCTTGAAGGGTTTAACACAACATTGCTTCAGAGGAGTTGAAGTTTTTTAAGATACACTGATAAGTGAAGATGGGCACTAACTGTATCTCTAGCATTTCACAAAGCTAGAAGAATGATTGTCTAAGATTATCTATCAATCTATCTATCATCTATCTATATCTACCTATCTATCATCTGTCAATCTAACTATTTTCTCAATGTTATTTAGGCATCATTTATAATTTAATGGAATGTTAATATAGTTAATCTTTAAATTTACTGATATAACTTAAAAATCCAGCAACTTGCCTGGTTGATGCATCTTATATTGTCCAAGTTTGCAATACCAAAACAAATAAGAATATATGGAAAAGAATGAAGGGGAGAATAGGACTGATAGAACTCAGCATAGTTAGGTGGTTATGGCAGAGAACTAAAAATGGCTAATCTTGTTTTCAGGAAACAATTGCAAAACTCCTCTTATATGAAAAGGCAATTAGTTCCATGAAAGAATACAAGTGTGAATACAAGTGTGGCACAAAGGTGGTATTATTTTGCTCTCCTCTTCTTCCAAACTTTTTAACACCTTAAAAAGAATGACTTATGATGATATATGTGAATACATTTTCTTTTTTTTATTTATTCCTTTGAAAAACATGGGTAAAAATTTATTATTTTTTTTGAGATTTGGTCTTCACATTGATAGTATCATCATGCTTCATATCTTGGTCAAAATTTGATGTTGGACACAGCAGCAAATTTTCATTTGTAAATCCATGGACATGAGAACACAAGAGTATGGTTCTCAGAGATCAAATTGTCAGTAAATGTATTTTTTGTATAATTTTATAAATAACAATTAGTCTAAAATTATCTCCAAGTGGAAAAGTTCTTTTTTTTAACTTTATAATTTTCCCCTGTAACATTATTCATTACAGCTGAAAATACTGGAAAAAAGTACGTGAACTATTTATTTATATGATAATAATTATGCCATTTAATATATTTGTATAAATTTAATCATAAACTTTAAGATAGAAAATATTATTTATTTTGTTTTATGTAGTAGCAGATCAGTTTGTAAAATATTATATTGTTGCTTCTACTGACACTGAGCTATAAATTCTCATAATCAAAAACATTACTCTTGATCATTAATCCAGTTTACTTAGATATTTCTAGTCTCAAAATTTCCTATCTTTGATCAATAACAAAACAGAATCAGGACTAGGAAAGAGATGTCTTCTTTTCTTCTCTACTTTCTGAGTGAATTAATATACTGATATGTCTAGAGTTCAGTAAGACATTTCACATTTTGTATGTAGCTTGAGAATTTGGGCTTGGAATTCTTTTACAATAGACAAGTAAGATTTTATTGAACCACTAGGACTAAGAGGTTTTATATTGGTTCAATTACACAAATAAAAATGATCTGACAGGCTTGGAAATGAGAAGTGATACAAAGCAATAGAATTCTAAAAGTAATCTATGGTTTTGAGCATTTTTATTTTTTTATACCAAGAATTACCCTTGTTATCTGATGTTATAATTTTTTTATATATTTGGGGAAACAGATAACTTTTTGTGAATATGAGAGTAGTTAGCTCTAATAAATATTTTAACCAAGAAAAATTTTCATTTTGTCACTCATCAATCATTGAAACAGAGAATGTACATAGTTGATATGTGGTAATAATGGTATCTCCTGTTGATAAGTAGAACAGTACATTTGAAAAGTTATTAGACTTAAGATGTTTTTGAAATAAGTGCAGTGTTATGGTGTTTGAATGATACACAACTGAAATTCATTATTATGTTTAACATTACTTCAATACAAAATAAATTAGGAATAACAAAACTAAACAAGTACAATGAAAGGACAGAAATACTTAAGAGCTTCTGATTTGAATTTTACAAATATGGTGGAGTATATAACAGGTGTTGCTGTATCTGCATTGGAGTTGCTCATTCACTCTCCCAGCCTTATTTTTCTGCACAAATCTCTCTACTTTTCCTTTTTTTTCATGTGTCCCCAGTCTAAATATTAAACTCTAACTTATACTTCCAGTTTAACTTTGCTGTTTATGTTAGCATGTCCAAAATCATTCTTAAACCAAACCATGTAGTTTAATCCCTAGAATACATTTCTTAGGGATCATGATATGATCACCTCTATCTTAAACTGATCAGAAGAAACTATTTCCTTTGGCATTTCCAAAGATACAGATAGCTACTTTCACTTTTTTGTGTCATGTGACCTTCAGAAAGCTATTTCTGTTTTAAAAATACCTTGTATTGTTTATCATGAACTAACAGATTTGAAATGCCTAAACAATTCATAAAAAAGGTTTCTGTGTATGAAATTTAAGGTAAACCTTGTTTCAGATGGAAATTGAATACATTTGTGTCTAAATTTCCAACATAGAGGTCATTTGCATACTGTGATTTCAAAGCAAGTCTGGATGATGCAATTATTTCATGACAAGCAGTAACACTAATTATAATTCTTCATTCATTAATATGATATATAAATACAAGGTCTGACACCATCTAAAAAGTTTTGGGACTTTTCCTTCTCTAGATGAAAGGTGTTATCTAAACCCTTTAGAGTGCTTAGTTATAATTACAGAGTCTGCGTGCTGGGAAGGTAATTGCATGGCTTGATGCCTGATCCACTCACAACAAGAAAAAAACGGTAGACCAAAATCATGCTTAAAACACTCATCAGTTCAAATTAGAATATGACCAAAAGTAGGGACTTGAAGTCAAAACTCAGAAAATGATACGGTGCCACCACCCCAAGATCATATTTTACTGAAGACCCAGAAATATATTTCAGTGTCTATGACAGATGAATTGGCCTGAAGCTGCCATTCAATTGAATTTAGAACATTTGTCAGAACAAAGAATTTTTATAAGATGGGATGACTAGATGAGAAAGAAAAATATACTGATCACCTTTGTCCAAAGGGCTACAAGAATAAATCCCACCACTATTGATTTGTTTGGAATTGGAAAAATGAGCAACATATGTTGGACATCAATTTTTTTGTGAAACTTGTAGATGGAATCTTTAATTGTGCATTAAAGACAGAAATAAGTCTTTTATTTCCAGAAATACATTATATTATCCATTTAATTCTTTGCACTTTACAGAAACTCTGCTTCAATGACTGATCATGTGCTTCTTTAGATTACTAGGAAAAAACTTACTGAGGGGAAAGTTCAAATGCATTATGAGGGTGGGATTTTGAGCAGCAACCTTCTTATTCCACCTTCTTTGGGGTGTGCTTGATATTTCCTCATTGGTGGCTATGTAAAAAAAAAATATTTCTTGTTGTTCCACTCTGTTCAAACTACAGCAAGCCACTGTCAATTCTCTGTGAGAATGTTGGGTGTATATTGGAAACAGGCTGAAAATGGGTGGGTGGAGGGAAAAAGTGGGAACTGGTTGTTAAGCTTGTGTGTGTTCCAGACCCAACAGCAGGGCTCAGCAAGTTATGACACTAGTAATGACTTTGTTCTCTGAAAAAATTCTGGGTCTTTTGTGGATAAAACAAACATTTATATTTAAACTCATGAAAGAATAAAAGAGTCAAAACACTTCCAGAGAAAGACTTACCTATTCTCTGTCCGAGGAGTACTTTAAAGCGTTGGTGTCTGACAGGTGCAGCTTATGAGTACCTGGAGAGCAGCCAGGAGCTCTTGTGCCAGCAGGCCAAGTCGACCACACCTGTTGATTGAAAACACTACCCTATAACACAACAGACGAAGTTGTGTAAACCTCCCCCTCCCCCACTTCCACTTTCCACAACTGCTGGTTTTCTTTAACTGAAGGTTCATACTACATCCATAGTTCTAAATCCTGGGTCTTCCATTGTATGGCGAATGTACCAAATTTCATTTACTATCATAATCTTGGCTGTGATGGAATGATACTTTTCATTTCTATCCAAGTGTTGCAGAAAAAGGTCTTCAAATGTCCTGCAAATGTTAATGTTTACTTCCAAGACAGAAATTCGTTTATTGAATATTGGGTTCCAATGTTAAAGTATGATGAAAGTCCACTAAAAGTGGAAGTCATGTTCTATGCCCAAAAGTGAATGCAGTTAAGACTTCAGAGGAGTCTCTTGGGGGGAAAAACTTTTTTTCCATAAAATGTACAATGGAAGGAAGAAAGAGGCTGGAGGAGGAAGAGGATGAGTATGAGGACTACCACCACCAGCAACAGTAGCTATAGTTGTTACAAGTGAACAGGAGAAGAGCTAAGGCAAATCCATGGCAAGAGATTTTAGAGTAGTCTGCCAAAAATATTTATTGAAGACAATTTATAGAATTGCATATATTCTATTTAGGTCAACAAACCTAAATGTGAATATCTCTCCTAACTTTGTTCAATTTTATATGGCCATTCTGCTTTATTCTCCCCTCTCTTTGAATTGCTATAAATATAAAACTGATATGTATGAACTATGTGTAAAGATTAAGATATAAAAGAATAATCAAATCGTCTCTCATAGCTTTTAAAGTATGGGTATGTGATTTTTGTCCCCACTACTTAAGCCTTACCAGAGATTATAGGTTTTAGATTGTGTGATTTTTCTGGATGAGACTTCACATTACTGGAAATGTCTTTGCAGTTCATCTTTCTCCCAGAAGTGATGTTATAACCCTGTCAGTTATGTTTGTTCATATCACTGATTTTCTTCATGTCAGCACTAGAATACCAAGTCAATATATAATCAAACTGGGAGAACTCTGACTTCCCACAGAATAAATGAAATGTCTTAGACTAGAGAATGAATGAGATTAGAACAATAAATTTTTGATCATCCATATATTACATATCTTATGTTTATAGAAATATATGTGTGTGGAAAAAATTGTAATGCAGTCTTATTCTCTCCATGTTTATTTGTCTTTATTCTACACCTAATCCATAGCTTTATACACTGAGAAAAATTTTCAGAATAAAATAATATGTCTGATTGGAGGGTGATACATTAACTTAATTTTTCCCCTCCCTAGTGGAAAAGAGAGTAAGTCATTATTATGCACAAGGTAATTGTTAAGGAAGCAGCCAAAGGAATTAAAACTGAGATTATCTATCTTCTGTAATTAAATCCTTTTACTTTTTTGCATTCTTTTCTCTTCCAGGAGTTATACCCGATGACTCCTTAGGTCTAGTGAGCATATTTTACAAATCATCCTATATAGTAGCCTTAAGAAGGACAGAGTTAATAATCAGAAATCATAACCTATGGGGTTTTGCTATTTGTTCTTTAATGAAAATTTGAGAGTTACTGTGACTTTCCAAACTTGACTCATAACTTGTACTAAGAATCTACATAGCATCTATACTGTACTATACATATATCCCAGCACCTATTTTTTTCTTCAAACATCTTCTGCTACCACCAGCCACAATACCAATTTTTGTACCTCCCTCCAATTCACAGAATCCCACTAACATCAGTGGCATCTGTCTTGTTAGATTACAGAAATTCTAGATTACTTTGAGATATTTTTGGAAGTTTTATCTGTTGACTGGTAAGACATGAATGCTAAGCTTGAGTTAAGTATGATTCCACTTATGTTCATAAATCTGTAATATATGTATCTATGGTAATATTATTTCCAAACAGGTACACAGTGGATTTTCAGAAAATAAAAAAATAATAATAAAATGAAGAATGCAGGAATTATCAGAGACAAGAAGTGAATTTTTCTCTGTTATCTAACAAAGCAGTCAGATAGGGACTGATTTAGAGAGCTGCTGGCAAAAAAAATGTTAGTAGTAATGGTCAAACTTATCATAGATTTTTCACAGTGTAAAGAAATAAATGACTTAAAAACTTCCTGATAGACATTGACATGTCTATCTTTGTAATACTTGATTCATATCCTCTCAGTCAATTTCTCTGCGACTTGAGGAGACTAAGTGACCTAACTCCACCTGCTGGAAGACTAAGAATTACATTGTTTTTACTCAGTAGAGGACATCATGAAAAGTCTAAGTCTAGAGTCTAACTTAAGCATCCAGATTTGAAATTTTATAATTACAGAAACCACAGATGAGAGAGCGACTTTAGATTTCTAGATGGCAACTTCACTCTCTGTAAAAGAAAAACAAATGGCTTAAGCTGATCTCTAATGATCCTGCATTTAATTTGAATTAGAAAATTTAGACTATGATCTACTTGATTTATTCACTATGACTAGAGGAATGTATGGACTACTGTATTCTGATATGATACTCACAACTGAGAATACTCACAAGCTGCATCAGTTTTGTTATCACACTTTATGTTTTACCACTTGCCAAATAAATATTATTTTAGGCAAGAAGTCGATCTCTTTAATACTAATTTTCCTAAAGAGATCAAACATCTTGCCTCCAAATAGTTATAGTATAACTTATAATTTAACTGGATCTTTCCTCTTGATGACTAAGGATGCTTGTGTTCAATGATATAAGGTGACAATCAAAATCACATGAGTTTTTTATATTAATGCTAGCTACTTGGAGTAAAGTTGTGAACATACCTACTTAGATAAAAGAATATTTCTAACAATAATCATACAATCAGGAGGAAAATAGCACACTGAAGTAAATATCACACATATCACACATATACAAAATGTATGCAAAATGCATATATATATGTATATATTCTTGATGCAAGATTTCAGGTTATATGTAATTCTACTAACTTAAGAACTGAGTGTTCACAGGTAAAATATAAGTCAATATCTGAGCAGGGCACAAATATATATATATATATATATATATATATATATATTTTTTTTAGAACATTTCCTCTACATGTTGCAGAAATAAAGATCGTCTAAAGTTTGAAAAGGAGATAATATGACAGTCATGGCTTCAGAGATGATTTAAATACTCAGTGAAAGTTACAACCTAATATATATTTCTACTATAACCAAATATTACAATTGCAATTATTTATTTAATTTTAAAGGTGAATTATAATTTTAAAAGTTAATAATGATAATAGCAGTTAGTACATGGACTGAAGTAGGATGATAGACACTGGAATCCAAAAGTAAATATCTTAACAATTTGGTTAAGGGAATTTGATAATGTATTCAACTTGTCCTAACATCTGGAATGTGTTATCAACATTTGTGTTAGTGAAACCACTAATAGATTCTTACAGAACTTCTACACCCCTCCCAGGGTTTATTTCTACGCATTTATTGAAGCACAGTTAAAATAGTATCCATGTGTACCCAGATCATCTTTGTTACATTTTATTCTTTAAAGAAGGAGCTTTAAGATACTGTCCTGTTACTGTTTCAGAATATATTCTAGTCTAAGTCCAACTCCTACTCTTCATTATAAAGATACAAACATAATAGTCCTAGGTTTCCATTATAAAATTGTTCTAAAATATTCTGTCACAATTTTTAAAATTATATACTTTTTTTCAAGATAGCTATGATGGATTTCATATTTTATAAAATGTATATGACAATATTTTTATCTGATTATAAAAATATGTCAAGTATTTTTGAATTCAGAAAATATTTAAAGGTTTATAGTGTTAATGGGTGCATTATTTACAAAACTTTTCCTTTGCATATAACTAAAGCATAATTTCTTTAGTCCCAAGAAAACAATATTATTTTATGAACTGTTTCAACAGCATACTTTTTTTTTTCTCATTACTCTATCATAGACATCATTCTGTGGCAATTACTTTGTTTCAGTTCCATCATTTTGAAAAATTGTATACTGAACCATTTACAAATACATAATTTTATTTAACTTGCCCTCTTTGATTGACTTTTAGTTTGTTTCCATTATGGTGTTAATATAAATTATCCTAAAATGAATATTTGTTACGTGTATCTCATACAGTTAACTGATTTATTTAATGGGTAATTCCCTGAAAGCACAAGCAGCATCAAAATGTATTTGAATCCAACTAAATAATGAGTCTAGTATCACCAAGAATTTAGAATGATTTTAAAAGTCAGTTAGACCATTTTCATTTTATACATCCAAAACAAATTATCATTTAAATAAATTCAATCAATTACAGATTAGCCGTAAGATATTAAGTTTTTCCTTATACTAAGTAGAAATTTGTCTCAATGCATATTTTCCTTTCAAATCTCATTCTATTTACTAATATCTGATTTTTATTTATTTATTAAATACTTTATTTATATATGAATTTCACATCTCTGTGATCTCTGCCCCCCCCCCGACCGTTCCCACCCTATCCCATCCCCCCCTCCCAGGTCATGTACTTCACTTTGGTTGTTGGCTTGTTTTGACTTTTCTTCATGGGTTTTTATTTCTTTTCCATGTCCCATATAGCAGTGAAACCATTTGGTTTCTGTCTTTTTTACTTGTTTCTGCTAATATGATTTCTTCTAAGTCCATCCAGGTTACCATAAAATCATCCAATTTGTTGTTTTTAATTGATGAGTACTATTCCATTGTGTATATATACCACATCTTTTTCATCCAGTCATCTGTTTGGGGACATTTCAGTTGCTTCCATGTCCTTGCAATTATAAATAGTGCTGCAATAAACATCCGAGTACAGGTGTCCCTTTGTACCCACGTTGAAGTCACCTTGGGGTAAATTCCCAGGAGAGCAATTGCTGGGTCAAATGGTAGTTCCATTTTCATTAATTTGAGGGCCCTCCATATAGCTTTCCATCGAGGTTGGACCAGTTTGCATGCCCGCCAGCAGTGTAAGAGTGTCCACTTCTCTCCTCATTCCTCCCCAGCACCTGTTGTTGCCCATTCTTTGGATGTGGGCCATTCTTACTGGTGTAGGGCGGTCTCTCATTGTAGTTTTGATTTGCATTTCCCTTATTGCTAGTGACATTGAGCAATTCTTCATGTGCCTGTTGGCCATTTGTATTTCCTTTTTGGAGAAGTTTCTTTTCATTTCTTCACCCCATTTTATGATTGGGCTTCTTGTTTTGTTTTTATTTAATTGTGTGAGTTCCTTGTGGATCTTTGTTATTAAACCCTTATCACTCTTGTGGAGGGTAAAATTTTTTTCCCATTCAGATGAACTTCTTTTAGCTTTTTCTGTTGTCTCTTTTGCTGTACAGCTTTTTATTTTGATGTAGTCCCATCTGTCTATGTTTTCCTTCATTTTTTTGCCATCAGTAGATTTTTCTAGAAAGGGGTTTATGAATTGTACTTCCTGGAGGGTTTTCCCAAGTCATTTTCTATGTATGTTATGGTTTTAGGTCTGACATTTAAATCTTTTATCCATTTTGAGTTGATTTTTGTACAAGGTGTGAGGATGTTGTCTTGGTCCATTTTTTTGCAGGTCTTAGTCCAATTTTCCCAACACAATTTATTGAAGAGGCTATCTTTGTTCCAATGTAAGTCCCCCCCCCCTTTGTCAAAGATTAGTTGACTGTGTATGTGTGGTTTTATTTCCAAGCATTCAATTCTGTACCATTGGTCTGATTGTCTGTTGCTGTACCAGTACCACGCTGTTTTAATTATTATGACTTTGTAGTATAACTTGAGGTCTGGGATAGTTGGCCCTCCATTCTCTCTTTTTTTGGTCAGGAGGCTTTTTTGATATCTGAGGTCTTTTGTTATTCCATATGAACTTCTGTAATTGTTTTTCTATCTCTTTAAAAAATGTCATTGGAATTTTTATAGAAATTGGATTGAATCTGTAGATTGCTTTTGGCAGAATGGTATTTTGATGATGTTAATTCTTCCAATCCATGAACAGGGAATGTCTTTCCATTTCCTTATGTCTTCTTCTATCTCGTTTAGCAGCTTTTTACAGTTTTCTTTGTATAGATCTTTCACGTGCTTTGTTAGGTTTATTCCCAGGTATTTAATTGTTTTTAGTGCAATGGTAAATGGGATGGCTTTTTAAATTTCTTCTTCCTCTTCTTGGTTCTTTACATATAGGAAAGATACTGACTTCTGTGTGTTGATTTTGTATCCAGCTACCTTACTGAACTGGTTTATTATTTCAAGTAGTTTTTGCATGGATTTTTTTAGGTTCTCTATATAGAGAATCATGTCATCTGTATATAATGATAGCTTCAGTTCCTCTTTTCCTTTTTGTATCAATTTTATATCTTTCTCTTGCCTTATTGCCCTGGCTAGAACTTCCAGTACAATGTTAAAAAGTAGTGGAGAGAGTTCTTGTCTTGTTCCAGATCTTAGTTGGAATGGTTTTAGTTTTTCTCCATTTAGGATGATGTTTGCCATAGGCTTGTCATAGATTGATTTTATTATGTTGAGGTATGATCCCTTGATCCCCATTTTTTCAAGCACTTTTATCATGAATGGATACTGGACTTTGTCGAATGCTTTCTCTGCATCTATTGATATAATCATGTGGTTTTTTTTTTTTTTTTTTTGGTTTTTCTTTGTTGATGTGGTGTATTAAGTTAATTGATTTCCAGATGTTGAACCATCCTTGTGCCCCTGGGATAAATCCCACTTGATCGTAGTGAATAATGCTTTTTATGCATCACTGGATTCTCTTTGCCAGGATTTTGTTTAAAATTTTTGCATCTGTGTTCAATTGGGAAATTGGTCTGTAGTTTTCTTTCTTGGTGCTATCCTTATTTGATTTTGGTATGAGTGTGATGTTTGCTTCATAGAATGTGTTTGGCAGTTTTCCTTCTTCCTCAATTTTTTGAAAAAACTTTAGTAGTGCAGGTGTTATTTCATCTTTGAATGTCTGTAGAATTCATTTGTAAAGCCATTAGGTACTGGGCTCTTATTTTTAGGTAGAGTTTTGATGACTGCTTCTATTTTGCTGTTTGTAATTGGATTGTTTAAGTTCTCTATATCTTCTTTGCTCAATTTTGTGTAGTCGTGTCTTTCTAAGAATCTGTCCATCTCCTCCAGGTTGTTGTATTTATTTCCATATAGTTGTTCATAGTAATCTCATATTATCCTTTGGATTTCTTTTGTGTCTGTTGTAATTTCTCCTCTTTCATTTGTGATCCTGTTTATTTGAATTTTCTCTCTTCTTTCCTTTGTGAGTTTTGCAAGGGGTTTATCAATTTATTAATTTTTCAAAGAACCAGCTTTTGGCTTTGTTGATCTTCTGAATAGTCTTTTTGGTTTCTAGGTTATTAATTTCTTCTTTCATTTTTATTATTTCTTGTCTTCTGGGTTTTGAATTTTTTTGTTGCTCTTTTTCTAATTTTTCTATTTGGGAGATAAGGTTATTTCTTTGGTTATTTTCTTGCTTTTTGATATGGGCCTGTATTGTTATGAACCTTCCTCCTAGGTATGCTTTTGCTGAATTCCAGATATTTTGGAATGCTGTGTCTTCTTTGTCATTTGTTTCAAAGCAGGCTTTAATTTCTTCTTTAATTTCTTTGATTACCCATTCTTTATTTAGTAACATGTTGTTCAGTCTCCAAGTGTTGTATGCCCTTCTTGCTTTCTTTTCATTGTTGATTTCTAGCTTGATGCCTTTATGATCTGAGAAGAATGTTGGTGTTATTTTAATCTTTGTGTATTTATTCAAGTTTGCCTTGTGGCCTAGTATGTGGTCAATTTTAGAGAATGATCCATGTGCCTTTGAGAAGGTGTAGTCTTTCCCTTGTGGGTGTAGTATCCTGTAGATATCTAATAGGTCCATTTTGTCTAGGTCTTCTTTTAGGGCTTTTGTGTCCTTGTGTGGTTTTTGTTTTTTTGATCTGTCTTTTGTTGAGAGTGGGGTATTAAAATCTCCTACTATATATGTATTTTCATTAATATTTGTTTTCAGTTCTCTTAGTAGCTGTCTTATAAATCTTGGTGCACCCTCATTTTTGGTGAGTATATATTTATAATTGTTATGTCTTTTTGTTGGGTTGACCCTTGAACCGTTAGGTAGTGACCTTATTTATCCTTTGTCATTTTTAAATTTTGAAGTCTGCTTTGTCTGCTATAAGTATAGCTACCCCTGCCTTTGGGGGGGGGCATTTGCTTGTAAAATTCTTTTCCAACCTTTCACCTTCAATCTGTGCTTATCTTTTGGTATCAGATATGTTTCTTGGAGGCAGCAGAATGTTGGGTTCTGTCTTTTAATCCAGTCTGCAACTCTGTGTCTTTTGACTGCTGAGGTTAGTCCATTGACATTTAGAGTAATTATTGATGTTTGAAGTTCTAATGTTGGATTCCTGGTGGTTATTTGGGGTTCTGGTTTAGTTTCTTCTTCTTCTTAGTTATTCGTTCTTTTCAATTCTTCTGTGGTTTCCGTCTTAGGGCTTCTTGCAGAAGTTCTTGGAGTGGAGGTTTGGTGGTAGTAAATTTCTGGAGACTTCGACTGAGAAGGCTCTAATTTTTCCTTTGCAAGAAAGGACAGTTTTGCTGGGTAGAGTATTCTTGGCTGGCACTTTTTGTCTTGGAGTGCTTTGAAGATGTGACTCCATTCTCTCCTTGCTTGGAGAGTCTCTTCTGAGAAATCTGAGGTCAGTCTAATGGGTTTTCCTTTGTAGGTTATCTGTTTCCTATCTCTTGTTAGTCTCATAATTTTTTCTTTATCTTTTGCTCTTGACAGTTTTACTATGATGTGTCTTGCTGTGTGTTTTCTTTCATTATAGTAATTTGGTGTCCTTTTTGCTTCCTGGGTGTCTATTTTCATTTTTTTCTTTTGGGAAATTCTCCTCCATTATTTCATCGAAAAGCTTTTTCAGATCCTATGTCTTTCTCCTTCTGGGATCCCAATTATTTTTATATTTGTTTTCTTTAGGGTATCTGACAGATCTCAGATTTTTTTCTTCTGTCTTCTTATTTGTTTTTCTCTCTCTTTTTCTTTCTTTATCCTTTCTACCTCTGTGTCCTTAAGTGTGCTAATTCTCTCTTCTATGTCTTCTAGTCTGCTTTCCTGGCTTTACCCTGCATTTTTGAGCTCTTCTAATTCTCCTCTTAGAAACTGTATCTTGGTCAGCTTCTTATTTAGAGTTTCAATCTCATTCTTCTGTTCATAGATGATATCATTTTACTGCATTGGTTTTTATATTTTTCTAATTCTTCTCTTAGCTCATTGAAAGTTTCTGAACTCTTGCTTTTCCTTTTTTCTCTGTCTTCCCTTACCTCTTTTAATGCTTTTAACAGATAGATTCTGAATTCTTTGCCTGGCATAGATAACATTTCTTCCATGTCCTCCATGTTGGTTTCCACTGGTTGTTTATCCTTTGATGATGAGTTATTCTTCTTAAGACTTGCTTGATTATTTGTATTCTTCCTCCTTCCTGTGTTTTCCCTTCGGACTTGCTCAATGTATTGATTCACTGCTGTTTTTGAGTTAGATGGCATGGTAAAGCTGACCAAGCTGTGGTTATTGTTGCCTCTGTGCCTTTGCTGCTGTGGTGTATCTATCTTGTTTCCATTATATATTTTGGGGGACAATTTCTTTTTCAGTCAGAATATGTGGTGTGTATATGTGGTTTTCGATTGTCTATATTTTTTTTTCTTTTTTTCTCTTCTTTTAGATTGATGTGTAGAAAACTTTTTGGTTGGGGTGTCTTGACAGACTCTATTAGTCAATGTCCTTGGTTCCCTAGTATGCGCTGGGGCCCCATGCACCCAGAAGTGCACTGGCGCTTCTGGGTCTCTGAGTTGTGAGCAGTCTTTCCTGCTTGTGTTCCCAGCATGAAATTTCAGTCCCTGGTTAGGTCTATGTGAGGACCAGGCCCTCCCTAGCCTGAGCATTGGTTACCTGGGCAATGGGGTAAGCCCTGAGAAAGCTCTCTGGCTTGCCAAGGTGAGCCAACCTTCCCGCTTGCATTCCTGGCATGAAATCAATATCTGATTTTTAAAACTTTTACATGTTTGTATCACAACTCTTCAAACATTTGAGTATAGCTATTTTATCTTCAGCTCTTTGACTTGAACATTCTTAATCTTAACTAGATATTCCAAGTTTCTGTAAATTTTCAGTAGCTGTTTCTCAGGTAGAATTTTTGGTATAATTTCAATATCCTTACTAAAACGGACACCACAGTCTGGGAACCGTTAAAATAACTAACAAGAGATCCATCTTCTTCAAGAGTTCATGATGTCATAGTGTTATGGATGATATATTAACATTTTTGAAACTGAAATTTATATTACATTTCTTTACTTTATATCTATAGTATACTGTTGTACTGCACCTGGGTTTATTGATGGCCTTATTGCATGTCAGCTAACAAAATATCCTCAACTATTCTTACCTATCAACATATTTTTTGCAAACTGATTTTATCTTACTGTATTTTCAGTCATTCTTCCCTGTTCTCCATCCATGTTACTGATAGTAAACAAAACCTGTTCATGTAAGAACTCTGTGATAATCCAGTAAAAGTAATATTCATCCTTTACTCAGCATTTTTGAACACTACTATTCAACAATTTTGCAATCCAGCTAATTGAAATATCACCTAGTCCCTGCTCTCACTTTACTCACATGAAAACCATCTTGCTGAATGCTAATAGATAATTTATTTCTCTTATCAATTAGATTTAAATTCTTTCAAATACATTTTATAAACTTTCTTACTAGGTTAGAATAAATCACACACATAGATTCTGATAAATCCAGTATGTTTGGATTTAGATGCATTTTGTATCTTTCAATATAATTTTGTATCTTTCATGCAATCACATTTTGCCTATTTTCTGCATTACAAATTCAGAACTATGGCTGAGTCCTCTTGTTTAGTTTTCATAAAGTTCTGTGATAAATGTGATGCTAATATTTTAAAAAACAATTTTCTTTGATGTTTTCCAGAGCCAAGATCCACAAGCCCAATAGTAATTGTCATCCTGTAATAAACACACACCTTGAAATCAAAACAAGACACATTTTTATACAGTGTATTCTGAATTACTAATTTTTCTAACTTCAGCATAGATTGTTGTTATTGATATTTGTTTCTTTTAATCTACATTCCAAAACACTTTGGAAAAAAATTGTAAATGATCTACAGCAGAGTAAATCTGCATTTAGAGAAGATCAAACTAGAATAAAATGTATACTAAAATTAATTTTGTATCATTATGTATATAATTTGTACTTTTTATTACTCTAATTCATTATGTGCATAAAAATAGACTAGAAAAAAAGGCTAGGAGCTCAGAAAGCTAATTTAAGTCTTGATAAAATAAAAGTTTTTGAAAGTGGTGTAGATGAGTGAATAACAGTGAAACTCTTATTAGTCATTGTAGCTTTTCATGAAACAATGAATTTCATTTGGACTCTATTAAGTTTATGCTTCCTTATTTAAGGATTCAAACATGTATAAACATGCCTGGTAAAATACTATCGTAATTCTTCAAAGGTTCTATTTACATGGGATAGCTGGGAGCTTCATTGAAAATTCTCCCTAGGATATGGAGAATCTAGGATGCTTGTTTGGCTCACAGAGAATCATAGGAAGTTAGTGTGATAATATGTTCTCAGTCATTCTCATGTTTTTCTGGCATCATGTTGATGGTACTAATTATTGAATCACTAAAAAAAAAAAGAAGACTGTAACAAAACAAACACAGTGAGTAGAAAAAGTATATATATAGTGACTGAGAGGGCAAATAAATATCAGCATACAAGTAAACAGTACTTTCAGCTATTATAAAATAAAATTACAGAATACTATGTCAAATCTGAATTTCAGATGAACTTTTTTTTAGTATAAGAAATCCCCATGAAATATTTGGAGCATACTTACTTCATATATTGTGGTGTATACACACACACACACACATATAATGCATATGTAAGAATTGATAATGTAGACTGTGAATATACTACTGTCATACATATATATGATATATATGTATATATGCCAATTCTATATATATGCATGCCATATATAAGCCAGTTGTATATTCACAGAATTTTCATTTTCAATTACATTTTAAATTCCTGTATAGACACAACAGGAAGAATTAGTCCAAGATAGTAGAAGCAGCAACTATTTTCTGGCAGTAGGGACCAGGTTGCTAGTGTCTACTGGGGTTAAGCAATGACCTGAAGGCCACAACTTTAGCAGATACTGCTTTCCCTTTCCTCTGTATAGGACTGTGCAGTGTTATTCCCTTTAATCATAAATTGGGAAGCATTACCACAGGATAAGAGCAATTATGTTGAACCTCTGATAATGCTGACACAGATACCAGCAGCTTACTTTATGTGTGGAAATGACCTGGAAATGCTGTTTCCCTTACAGGCAAAAAAACAACCTCAAGGAGCTTATCCTATGGGACAGTGATGATGTTGATGGTAATAGCATCATCAATAAATGGTGGTCATTTTCTTTCCCACAGGTTATATAGCTTATGAAAACACAAGGTATTATATGAGGTTGCAATTAAGAGGGCATGAGGCAAGATTAATGGGAAAAGACAAATTATTAAATAAACTAATTCTTTCAAAATATATCAATTATATTTATTAGGTATAAAATAACTCATTCCAAGTATGTCAATTCATTGACATTCCTAATACCTTTGCCAAAATATTCTTTAATGTCAGATGTAAAATTAAAATATCACTATATTTAGAATAAATGTCAGCAGGTGATCAAAATAGCAATTTTTCTTATTCCTTTTACAGTAGAATCATGATTATGAACAATTTTTAATTATGTATTAAAAACCTTATCTGAAATTTTGATCTGAAAACTTCACTAGTACAGATAAAATTTGTATTTTTTTTTAATTTAGAAAAACATTTTTTAATACCCTGACACATGATGAATAGAAGTGTGTGAGAACAGCATACAGATGTATAGTTGTGAAATCTTTTACTCCCTCAGCAATTAATATTGAGGTAAGGATTTTTAAATTACTATCCTGACATAAAAATGAGATAAAAGGTATATCAATAGAAATTAATTAAATTATATACAAAGATAGGATTTATTTATACATAGATATGGATAATCTCTTACAAAACCCAGATCTATATAAAAACTAAGCATTACCTGTTCAATGCAGATACATATTTCCCACATCAATTAAAGTTTGGATAAATGCCTTTGTAAATTTGAGAGTACAATTTCTTGAGATTCAACATGGGATCTTGGAGAACAAGTGTGTGCAGATTCTATGTATGCTCTTAAGTTTTTCTTTCTTTTCCTTTAAAATTGACATTTTAAAACATGTCTTTAGAAATCTTTAAAGTTGAATCACATCTTCCCCATCATTGACTGTCTATATCATTTTGAATAAAGAACCAGGCAGAACTGAAATTCTACTTCTTTGTTATTTACAAATGTATAACAAGATTAATTAGGGTACATATCTAGTTTGTGGATATGGAAAAACATAGATTCAGAGAATGGCATTCTTAATTCTCAAGAACTTCAGAAAATACTTTGATTTTTCTGAGACCTGTTCTCATCAAGTCTCTTCAAAGTCCCTACTCCATCACATGTTTGGCAATTCACTATTTTGCTTCAAAAAGGCCAGATTAAAGTGTATGACAATTTCTAGATTTAATGCATTAAAAGTAGCCTAATTTCTGTATTCCTAGTGAAGTATGACTGTGAAGAATACAGAAGATATTTATCTAACACCTTACTAAACTAAAAAGGCTTCACAGATTTTCACATAGTTAACTTCAACTTAGTTACGAAACTAGTGAAACCAAAAACAGAAAGCAGAAAGACCTAAGGGCAAGAAGAGTCATCATTAGTCTAAAATTAGAAAACATCTAATTAAAGATTTAATCAGCATCACATCTTATGAACTGTTAACTATATTTTAAACTTCTGAATATCTGATCACAGGTGGGTTTCACACTCATTATCTGGAGAATTCATGTTCTATATCTAATCACTGCCAAAATTTAGAATACTCTTAAAACAATACTACCATATGTCTAGCGCTTTCTGCTATCCAATGTATTTCACACAAATATCATACTTTTTGCCTTTTGCCAAACACGATGGAGTAGGGACTTTGAAGAGAATAGATGAGAACAGGAATCAGAAAAATCAAATTATTTTCTGAAGTTCTTAAGAATTAAGAATGCAATTCTCTGAATCTATGTTTTACTCTTAGCATATATATCCATATATATGTTATGTAATATTGATGACTCAGATTATATAATAATTTCAGATTATGTAATAACTACTTCAAACTTCTCAGTTGCTTTGGTTATGCAAACTTAAGACAGCTAACAACAACAACAACAAAAACACTTCACCTTTTTAAGTAAAGTTAAAAAAAACACCTTGATATTAAATCTTAATCCAACATAAAAGCTGAAATTCTCTTATCTTGTTTCAGAATTTTGTGACAGATGTTCTTCACTCTATCACAAACTCTTGCCCCCTTTCTTATATTCATACATCTCATTCAAGGTACTCATTCTTTTTTAAAAATAAGTTCATCACGTAAGCTTAAAATGGCATATATTTTTATGTTCTTCCTTTTTCTTTTTAGTTTTTCAATATATGGGTTCACAATACCCATCAGAGTGAATTTCTTTTCATATCTAAATGAATAGGAATTGTTGTTGGATTCTAATTCCAACTTTGTTTTTAAAGACAATGCGTCAATAGAATCCAATTTTCCTTATAATTCTTTTTGTTATTTTGATTTTTAGGTCATTAGTTTGTAGCAAAAACATTGAGATTTAATCACAAAGCACTTAGTATCCTATGTAGTTTGACATCAATGCTCTTTAAACACAAAGAATTGATTCTTGTCTTTGTTGTCTTTCTTTGGTTTATGTCCATGTTTACTAGAACTCTGAAGGTGCTGGTTCCTGTGGGAACTTTATAAAATAAGCTTTTGTTCTTTGTAAAAGTTTAATGTGTGCCTTACAAAGACCATAGCACACAAATGGAATGTACATTTTTTACTTAAGTAGATTGGTTTCTGAAGGATAAAGATAATAATTTTAAAATTATTACTTTCCCTCACTGTATTCTCATCATCTTACTCTTCTAACATAGAATGTCAAACCTGGGAGTTAGAGGATTTAGTCGATTAAAATAATCTAATTACTGGTTAGAATACCTCATCTATAGAAACATCCGTAAGAAAACTTTAGCAGGAAAGACAAAGTAAAGACCAATGAGATAAATATTTATGAACCTAAGTGTCCGTACCTGAGTATCTAGTTGTAAAATCCTTTTGCTTACTAATAAGACTGTCAGAATAAAAATGTTTATTTCATGTCCATAACTAGACATTTGGCATCTATTGTGGATAAAATTAGGTTTTGAATAACAATTTTAAAAAGATAAAAGATGAGTCTTTCAAATAAAGCTCTACAATTTATTCTTGTCAAACTATGTATCACTGATTCTATTAGAGTAGAGTGAGCAAGAAAATCAGAAATCCCATAGTTACCTGCATTGACATACTATAAGAAGTATCAGGGAAAGGCCTCAAACATTTTCACTAAATCCTTCATTTTCTCGATCAGACATAAGTGATTCAAAAGAATAAATGATTTGACTAATATAAAATAAGTAAAGGAATTGCTAGTCTAGAATCTAAGACCTATTGTCTGTTCGCTTTATAAATAAGGCTGCTTTGGAAAATTTATAGTTTCTCAACATTGGTAAAAATAGTGGTAGAAATGAAAAGAACATGACTTAGTGATAGAAGTTTGCTCTGATTTACTAAATAACAAGAATTACAGTATATTACTCTTAAAGCTGGAGTGGGAGGAACACTTATAAGCATCATCACAACTTCTACAAAACAAATAATGTGGTTGCAAGAAGTCAATGTGCTACTTATTCCAGCATAAACAAATATATTAATCTATGTAGAATATAGATCATACTAGGTTATATTGCATAATTAACAATTAGCTCCTCTGAGGAAGAGATGTGCAAGCAACATTGTTTACTTTTACTTTTAAGAGAAAAGAACACAGTGAAACCACTGATAGCACAACCAACAGTTTACATATGGCATCTTTCATGGGTCATTTTATTCCACTGATTTATGAACTATTAATAATGTAGGTCTTTACTTAGATTCTTAATTGGCATACAATCAATTTAGGAATATCCTAATTCCTATTTTCTTCTCAGTATCTTCTACTCATCTTGTTTCCTGCTGACATATTGTTATATGTGACTTCCCTAAAGAGAAAATAGTTTATTCCTATATCCTGAAAAGGATATGAGAGACTATTATAAAGACTTTCCAAAGAAATTTTGGGGAAAATTCCATAAATTGCAATTAAAGAAAAAAACCACAGAGTTCTTAATTTGTTATTTCTACAAAGCTTATGCTATGTGTAATTTCAGTTAGATATGAAGGTCAGAAAAGTGTACAGAGGCTGTAGACTAGTACGGAATGTTTTAACTTGTTATTCCATGCACCTTTAACTATTTATACTAAATTTGCTGAAACTGTATCACATTTCAGTTTTGTCTTAAAACCTCAAAGTGAAGTAAAAATGCATCTAATGTAGTAGTGTCAATGGATTCCATTCCTTCAGATGGATTCCATCTGAAGAAAAGTTAACAAGGTGTTAAATTTTTCTGTTCCATAAGAAGTGTAAGTTTTCCTTTTGAAGGGAAAGTAAAGCAGTTTAAGGAAAATGGATTTCCTAATATTTCCAGGGACAATAATTCATATACTTAATTTTCAGTAAAGTGTTCAATAAAAAATTCACCTTATGATGCATCATTCCATTCAACTTAAAAGTCCACTTGATTATATAGATTTCTGTTAGAATTTATATAGTAAAAGAAATGATTGATAGCAGTAGTCACAATGTGACAATAGCAAAAATGATAATAATAATAATAATAACACTCCAAAAGCAGACTATTTAAAAACAACAAAGAAATTCTGTATATTTAAGTGAAAATTTATGACAAATGTACACTTGAGTTATTTAACATAGACACAAATGCTTTCCACATATCTTCTGAATAAAAATTTGGCATAGTTACATGCCATAAATGTCTCCCTGTTCATTTAAATATGCTTTTGTCAAGCTCATAATAAAACTCTGATGAACTAAAACTCTGATGAACATGTGTATTGGTGCTTTATTTTAGTTTGCACCATTCTATATAAAACCTATTCAAATAATTAAAATGGCATAGGTGACGCTAGCAGCATCCCTAGAATCAAGTTTGATTTTGATTCCAATTTTGTCACTTAAAAATTATGCCAGCACTGATAGTTTCCTAATTTCCATGTGCCTATATTCTTTATTCATAAAGTGAAAACTTAAAAAAGTACCAGTAGACTTGTTTCAGCAATAAAATTCTTTCATAAAGCACTTGACATTCTGTATTCTTTGTATGAAATATTAGTACTTTTATTGATTGCTTCCCAAAGATACTAAATCCAAAGATATTTGTTATATTTTAAATACAATTTTTTTCTAAATCATGGCAAACATTTATATGTATATATGACTACACATGTATATATATATTTTTTTCTAAAATGATAGATTGCACATATGTATGCAATCACCATCATTGTTAGATACATAGGTTATTCTGAGTCTCAACACAGTGGTCAAGAGGTCAAGAGAGTCAAGAGAAACTATGGAGCGATACGGTATTGTTTTCACTACCCTAAATTAATCCAGATTAGTAGAATATTTTAAATTTGGGTATGTATCTATGCGCATATTAAAAATAAATCCCTATTTCTTTTATTATATCAGTTGAAGTGGACAGATCTATGCAAATTGCAGTTGGGCTTATAGGTTCTATTAAAATTAATGTCAATTAATTTGAATTAATTGAAGGCATTCATTAGAAAAGCTGAACTGGCAGACTCAAACTTTTCTGAATGTTGGTGCTTCATATACTCACATTTTTCAGGCAAATACAAATTAAAACAATTTTTAAAAAAGAAATTTAGAAGTTTCCTAGAAATATATTCAAATAAACAAACAAACAACAACAAAAGACCCTGCAGCCTTGCCTTGCTTTTCTGAGCAAGAAAGAACACATTTTATTTCTTGTGGATGTTTTCCTACGGTTTGTCTCTTAATGTCTTTGTAAGTTACATTGCCACCTACTGGCAGCCTCCAATATGACAGTCATGCTTTCCATCCCTAAACTAGGTAAAACCATCTTTTGAAGAGAAACTTGGTCATGATAATGCTGGAAATAAAACTAACTAATTCATTCTCTAAGTATAGATAATGAAATAACAGCTATTAAATATGCCAGAAATCCTTTAAAAATAGAAAAATTGATTTTTCATATATTTGTAACTCCCTTTTATGACTAATAAAATAGTTTATTTTACATCTTTCTGTCATTCACTATTGCCATATTATATTATCATATAAACTTTTTTGTTAATAAGAAAATTCCTTTTTATTTTTGTATTTGATGAAAAAATTATGTGAAATAATCACTAAATTATAGCATTCAGCTGATCTTAGACTTAGAAAGCTAGAAAGAATCCTGAATTAGATTACAAATAAAATTGAATCTAATTTGTGATTCAGAAATATCTGCTGAGTAACATTAAAGAAACAAAATACAAGGACAATTTTTAGACTAAAGAAAAACACATTTCCAAGATGATGACCTGTGGTATCTAATTTTTGAAATCATAAAATAAGTCCTTGGCCTACTTTTAACATAATGACTATAAAACTTAGATCATACTGTAAATATCTAAATTTATAGTGTGATGAGAAGCTTGAAATACTTTTACCTCTTTTAGTTGGAATACAAATACATTTACTGGCAACCTCTAATTATTATGGATTATGAAACATTGCTCATATCTATAGTATCTTATTAAATGCAATTAATGTGTTTGAAAGTTCCCTACTTTTTCCAAAATTTTCACGTTAGAGTAAGTGATATTAAGCTATAAAATTGCACTTAGGTAATCAATAAGTATACTGGAGGGTAACCTCAGAGAGATGGCTATCACCCTCTTTCAGAAGTATGCAGAACACTCAGCTAAGCTCGCAACACACAATTTTCTGAAAGATGACTTTTAAAATAAAATTTGGAGTGCATTTTCTAATTTTTTACATATGTATTACTGTACTGCCTGATTTATTACATATATTTTTCTATTACGCTAAGGTATTTCTTAGCAAATAAGCTATCTTAATTGTCCTTTAGCATTTTTTCAATTCCTTCTCCTTTCCTTAAAAAAAAAAGTTTATTTTATTTTCTGTTTTTTACTCTTCTCTTTCTTTTTTAAACCATCATAGCTCTCCTGTCAATTATATGGCTTTTCAGAGATAACCTTGTGTATTTGTTTTATTTTAAAATATAATCAATATGGACAAAAATGAACAATGGCTTAAGAAAATAAATATATTAAATTAAAATATAATCAATATGTAATGAAGCAAATCCAGTGAGAAGATATGTTTAAGTGAGATGTATTTAAATATCAAAAGTATTTTCTCAAATAGGTATTTTTCTTATTCCTACTTTCCCTTAAAATGCAAGAAACTATTTTTGCTGTTTGAATGAAGCGCCTTTGAATTTTATCAAAGTAAAAATGTATTGGGAGTAAAGAATGATGTGTGCTATTTATTAGTAATGATGAAAACACTGCTAAATAGGACAATTTCATTTTAGACATTTGGGTTCATTGCATTTAATCATTTAAAAATTTTAACAGATGACATTACCGTGGTTCTGGACTTTAAGATTATGAAGCTGGGACCCAAAGATGAACCCAATTCCTTTCATTGAGAAAGGAATGTGAGCATTGCTGTCATCTGCATCTGACAGACAGAAACTAAGACTAGCCTGAGGCCAGTTCCCCTTTTTTAGAGTAAAGTGATTACCTGGGCAGATTTGGGATTATGTAATGCAGGGTCCTGAGGTCGAAGGCAGGCCCAGAGGGTAAAGGGAGGAATCACACCAAGGTGGGATGGTGAATGGGAAGCAGGGAGAAGGATAAAAAAGAGGGAAGGTGGAGTGTGGAGATACACAATTTGGGGGAGGAGCATGGAGAGTGTCATCAGGCACAGATTGGCATCAGGCACGGAGGTTTTGGGCCTCAGGAGGACCCAGGAGCTGAGTCCTCTGCAGCTTCCTCACCTCCCCAGCACTCGGTTCCTGAGGAGCAAGACCTGTGTGAAGGAGGAGGAGAGGTGACCCTGGAGAAGTGCGGAGCCACGGTGACACTCGGACAGGCCTGCCTTGTGGAGTCCCGCCTGAGCCCCACCTGTGTTGATTGGACTCATCTGATACCAACTAGAGGGACAGGATTGGGAGTCAAGGTGCTGGCGTTTTCAACCAGAAGTGCTCTAAGACTGAGGTAAATCCCACGAAGCTCCTTGAGGAACAGAAGTGGGGCTCTATTCTGTTTGCAACATTTGTGAGTCTTTCAGTGTGTTTTTCCCGTATCTGGAAATAAACCTCTTGCCTATCCTGGTTGTTAGGGTTTGATATCTGAGCAGCTGCTGCGCGCAGGCGGAAGAACCCATAGGAAAGGGGAATTTAAACGGGGGTGTCCCTATCCCCCCCCATAACAATTACACTGAACAAAGCTATGAACACTCTTCTCTAAAACAAGGCACACACAAATTTTGTGACCTCCTTCAAATCCACCCAACTTTGCTTAATAATTACTATATAATTTAAGGTTCAAGAGCAGCTTAAGCAAATGGAATATGGCAAAATATCTGTTCAAAATGATGCATATGTATTTACTTGAGAGATTATAATAACCACAATAATGTGGATTACAATAGGTAAAAATATCAGCTTCATTATAAATTCTCCACATAAAATGAATGATAACTTAATTAAGTGTTGCCCCTGCTATTTACATAGATCAAAACTTTCAAGAATCTCATCAAGAAAAAAAAAGGGGTTTTCAAGTATGTCTCTCTAGTCCTGAAGACCATGTAGGCACAGACACAGAACAAATGAATTATCCACTGAAATAGTCAAAACTTACACAGCATGTTATGACTGATTCAACTCTTCCAAATACTTTTCTTTTTTGAAAAATTTAAATTTAGTTTATATGCATTTGACAAATGAATGAAAGCTTCACATTTATACACCTGATATAGTTGCTATAGATTTATCTTCTGTTTCCTTACCACGGTGTAAAAACGCACCTACCGACAACCTGGAAAACAAACCAAAATTTGTTTCTTCTCTATAAGTGAAAATCACAAACTTTGAAAATTTTTCATGAGTCATCAATTATTCTGACTTTGCATATTTCAGAGGAATACAAAAAGATGAAAGAGGATAAAATGAGATTTTTTTCCTTCACATTCTCAAATGACTATGTAAACTGTGGAATGTAAATTGAAAGGCTGTTTGAAACAAATTCTAATTATTGCTTTAGATAACAAAAATTGTTGACATGAATAAAATAATCATACAATCCAGTTAAAGTTACAAGATAAATTTTTGCAATAAAAAGCCCTACAATTTGATAAAACACTTTATCATCTTCATTAAAGAACTTCACTGGGAACTTCCATAACAGGTGTCCTGTGTTAAATTGGGTCAGATTTTGCTTTGAAATAGATAGGTGCACTTATTATTCTCCAAATTATTGGATGTTGTGGAACTGAACTGATTGCTCTTACTACCAACCAAATAGAGAATTCCACTATCTGGAAGTTTTTGAAAATGCACCGACTGCTCTCTAAGAAAAAGCTGAGTCTTCAATTTATTCACTCTCTAAACAGTCTTTGACCAGCTTGTCAAGTCACTTTCTCTTTCTTAAAAACACTGTATTTTCCTCATTTAGTTGACAAGCTCCCCCATTTTTTCTAGTGGTCCTAGTGATCTGCTTCCTTGATTTCTTCTTTTTTGTCTTTTCTAGCACCTCTTCCTCTTCCCATCTGCTAATTTTGCAGTTCTCTATAATTTTACCCATATACTTTATTCACCTCCTTGGTTACTGAATTAGCTCTTATGACTGTAAGTACCGTAGGTATATATATATATCAACAATCTGCTACTTTTTTTATCTTCAACTTCAAATCATTTCCCTTGACTCCTAACTATTTCTGATTATTTATCAACAGTGAAACATCTCACAGGTTTCTCTAACTGTAATACCAAAACCAAATTCAATTTTCCTCTCCAAATTTAGTTCTTTCTGTCGATCCCTTTTTATGATATAAGAGTCGCCTATTTGTTCAGGTCAAACATATTAATATCAAAACTGACTTCTATCTTTGTCTCCTACCCAGTGAAACTAGTTGATTTATTTACATATATCTCTAACTCCCAAGTCCAGATAATCTTAGTTTTATGCTACTACTTACTCTAAACTATCTTTTTCCTTTACAATTTATTTTTTACTTAGTTTTCAGACAAACCTTTTCAAAACATTGGTCAGATCACCTTATTCCTCTGCTTCTGATTTCTAATGGTTCTCACAATAAAAAGCAAAAAAATTCAAAGTCCCAAATAGCACCATAATAAGTGCTCTATGGGTGTTTATCTTTGATTTCATGAACTATTTTCCTTCTCACTTCTTCAAGCAATCATTCTTTCTTGCTATTTTTTGTACACAAATCTAAAATGACTCTGATTTAAGACCCTTGCACTTATTTGTTGGTCCTTGTGACTGACAAGTTTTCTCTTTAAATATAAATAATATTCTTAATAACAATTAATATTATTGCTTAATTCAACTTTATGACCATGTATCACCATTGCAGTCATTCCTTAATCGTTGTATTTAGAATGACATCATCTGTTCATCAGTGTTTTATGTTCATCACTATAAGATCCTTGTACTGTTATTTATTTCCATTTTCCTAAATATGAATTTATCAACCATTGTTTACTTACTAACATTGTTTAAACATGTGTTTGGTACAGAGTAGAAGATAGAGGGGAATACATCAAAGGGAATATGGGAAGCCTGAATGAGCTGAGGGTGACTCAGTCATGGCCAGTAGAAAAGGAGAACTTTAATCCTGCAACTGCAAGAAGCAGGATTCACTATTCCTGGAAGTTGATTCTTCACCAAATCATACAGATAAGAACCTTATAGATAATATCCTGCAGATAAGGATAGAGGATACTTTGATTACTGCTTTGTAAAAACCTGAGAAAAGAAAGTGAGGCATGCCTTTCTTCTGAATTAAAGAATGTCCGCTCATAAATTTACACCACACTTATTTTTTAAGTTTGTGACTTTTTTAAACAGTAAGAGGAAATAGAGGGGTACCTTGATACTCAACACACTTTAAGAGTTTAAGTTAAGTCAGATAGCCTTATTTGTAAGGTTTCTACTTTCTGTAGGTTCAAGGAGAGAAATAGCTCTCTTGTTGAAATGTATAATGATAGGCAGAAGTTTGCAAAATCTGTTATTTTTTTATTAATTTACCAATTTGTTCATGGACTTAGTCACAGATGTTTAAAGCATGCAAACAATTGCATTACGTATTAGCGATAAGGCAAAGGTTAAAAAATGCATATTCCCTGCTTACATATACCAATATTCTAAAGGGAAAGACAGAAATTAATTGAATAATTTTACATAATGGAGCAAAGTGCCCCCTCCCCACCAATGAATCAAGTCTCTTTGTGCCCAGGCCCTTGCACAATGTGACATTTCTGTTCCTTCCAACAGAAGGTAAAGTTCAATTGCTCTACACCCTTGAATCTGGATTGGTCTTGCAACTTGCTTTCACTAAAAGAATGAGATACGTTTAAGATCTTAGGTCTTAAAAATATCTTATAGTTCTTGTTCTTTCTGTGTTATATAATATTGTCCTGAAACTGTGATGATGTGCATATGTCAATCTAACATACTGGAGAATGGGAAGCTATCAGTGACTACCAATAACTAGATAAATGAAAGGACATTTTGAACTATCTACTTGAGTGATTCTAGGAGAGACTAGTAAAAACAATACCTGTTCAAGCCATAGCATATGAGCAAAAATAAAATATTTGTTTCTTTGTTTATCTGGAAGTCATTGAATTTGGGATAGATTGTTACATAGCTGTAGGTAAGTGATATACATAATCAATTAGATAATTAAACTGGGTTATGTGTTAAAAGGAGACTTTTTTTAAAGGATAGGCTTATTAGACAAAGAGAAAGAAAAGGAGAGGCATCTGTATATTCACAAGTGAGTAGGATTGTTGCTACTTTTGCTTTATAAAGGAAAAAGATTTGTGAAAAGAAAAAAACTGCATAGTCACAGGTGGGAAGGAGACAGGCAACTTCTGCAGTGCCTATGAAGGAGAATTTTAAGATCCTGTTCAAGATGATATAAGAGATAGTGAAGTTGAATTCTGAAGGATGAAGAATACATACACTATGTTTGGAGGCTGGAGTTGAAAGAGTAGTATACTGTTAAAAACAGAGGAAAAAGCATAATCAAGTGGAAGTGACAAACCTGAGAAACTGAAAGAAACAAAATAAGGGATTGTGACTAGGCTTCAGGAATGTAGGAGGACAGTGGTGAAATACAAGGCCAGTGAGGGTCTGATGGAGGTTTGACTAGGTAACAAGTGAAATATAAGTAAAATGTCATGATCATTTTCTTAAAGTAACATGCTATATTAATACTACAGGAGGAGAAGAGTAGATGTACTTTAACTATGTAATATCGAACTGGGTGAAATAATTTATTATAATTTCTGAGGACTTTAATAATATAGAAAACTAGCAATTTACCAAATTATTAGCTTATCCTGTTCACAACCTTTCTTAAAATTTTATTTTTAAATAAAATTTTACACACACACATATAAAACATCATTGTCTACCACGAGGTTCTCCCACCACCTTATCACCTATTAACCATCTTAGTCTCCTGTGCTCATCCCTCCCCCAGTTTTGCTCCCCACACCCTCTCTTGCTCTATTCTTTAGTTCTGATGACAGTTTTAAATTTTTCTTGTCTGTTTATTTGTTTTCCCTATATCCCACATATAAGTGAGACCATACAGCATTTCTCTTTTTCTTTCTGGTTTATTTTTGCAACATGATTCCTTCTAGCTCCCTTCATGTTGCTGTGAATGGCATAAGTTTGTCTTTTTGATTGATGAATAATGTTCTATTATGTATATATACCACAACTTTCCGATCCATTTGTCTGTTTGGGGGCATTGGGTTGTTTCACATCATGGGTATTGTAAATAGTGCTTCAATAAGTACCCAAGTGCACGTGTCCTTTTGAATTAGTGTTTTTGTATTTGGGTAAATTACCAGAAGAGGGATTGTTGTATTAAATGGTAGTGTCATTTTTAGAAGTTTAAGGGTCCTCCACATAGTTTTCCCTAGTGGCTGGACCAGTTTACATTTCCACCAGTAGTTCTTTTCTCTCCACATCCTTGCCAGCATTTTGTTTTTGCCCATTTTTTCTGTATGGGCCATTCTTACTATGTGTGAGATGGTATCTCATTGTAGTTTTGATTTGCATTTTCCTGATTACTAGTGATGTTGCACATTTTTCATATGTCTACTGGCCATTTGTATTTCTTCTTTCAGGAAGCATCCTTTTATATCTTTTCCCGTTTTTTGCCTGAGCTTTTTGCTTTGTTTTTGTTAAGTTGTATGCATTCTTTGTGAATCTTTGTTATCAGGTACTTATCACTTATATGGAGGGCGAATATCTTTTCCCATTCTGTTGTCTTTCTTTTTGTTTTGATTATTTTCTCTTTTGCTGTATAGAAGCTTTTTAGTTTGATGTAATTGTAGCTGTTAATGTTTTTCTTTATTTTTTTAACAGCTGTAGATGTGTCCTGAAAGAGGTTTCTGATGTGTAAGTCTTGGAGTGTTTGCCCATATTTTCTTCAATGTATTTTCTGGTTTCAGGTCTTACATCACGTCTTTTATCCATTTTGATTTGGTTTTTGTACATGGTGTGAGGGAGTAGCCAAGATTCATTCTTTTGCATGTAGCAGTTTTCCCAGCACAACTTGTTGAAGAGAATCCTTGTTCCATTGCAACCATTTTGTCCCTTTGTTATTGATTAGTTGATCACACATGTGTGGCTTTATTTCTGGATTTTCAATTCTGTCCATTGTTATCTCTGTATGATGCTGTCTTAATTTAATTACTATGACTTATTGTGGTATAATTTATTCTGGGAGTGCAGTCCTTCCATTCTCTCTCCTTTTGTTCAGGAGAGCTTTGGCTATTTGAGGATTTTTATTATTCCATATGAATTTTTATAGTATTTGAAATTTTCTTAAAGAATGTCATTGAGATTTTTATTGGAATTGCACTGAATCTGTAGATTGCTTTTGGCAGGACGGCCATTTTGAAGTTGTTGATTCTTCCAATCCACGAGCAGGGAACGTCTTTCCATTTCTTTGTATCTTCTTCTATTTCTTTTAGCAATGTTTTATAGTTCTCTATATAGATGTTTCATGTCTTTTGTTAAGTTTATTCCCAGGTATTTAATTTTTGTTGGTACAATTCTAACTGGAGTGATTTTCTTAATTTCTTCTTCAGACTGATTTTTTTTGCATATAAGAATGTGACTGATTTTTGTATTTTGATCTTGTAACCGGCTACATTACTGAACTGGTTTATTATTGTCATTAGTTTTTCTGTAGAGATTTTAGGGTTTTTTTTTATAAATTATCATGCCATCTGCAAACTGATAATTTTATTACTTCTTTTCCTATCTGGACTCCTTGAATGTCCTTCTTTCGCCATTCTGCGCTAGCTAGGACTTACAGTATCATATTGAAAAGCAGTGATGAGAGTGGCCTGTCCACAACCTTTAACCCAGGACCTTGGAGTTCAGTTCTAAATAAAAAAAACAAAGATTTTCACTATTTATAATTTTTTTTCTCTAACAAATGTAAATATATAGACCGAAGTTTATGACAATCTTTTCAGAGTCTATAATTCTGAAATCTTAGCAATTACTTTATTTAACCCATTCAATTTGTAAATGAGGAGGAGTCTTTCAGAAGGATAGACTGATTTACACAGAACCTCAAGCTATATAACAATGGTTTTCATTAGAATCCAGGTTATTTCTATGATTTTACCATGACCTGCTGCTTCTGGTTATTTAGTTGCCTCAAACTTGAGTGTTATTGGGTTAGCTCTTCTCAGTTCTCTTTGAAAAAACACCTTTGACTCATTATGTTTGTGTCTGAGAATGTTATCAAGACAACAGACACATGTATGTCCATTTTTGGTTTCAAACAGTCAATCTAACAGTTAGAAACAGATTTTATCCTGTATATTTTTGCTTCCATTTCCTTTAAGGTCTCCAAAACTGGCTGATGTAGGGAGAATTAGGAAATGACATCACTTACCAGTGGAATGGAACTCAGTGGCAAATGTTTCTTTGACCAATGTTGAATAGAATGAAACTCCTTTCAAAAGATTTTGAAATGTGTCATTGAAAACTTATAATTCACTGGAAGGAATTAAAAGTGTTAACAAATATATACCAGGGACAAACTTTTCCTTAGGGTCCTATAGGGCACTGGTTATTTAGTTTCTTTATATTTTGTTAAGTGGGATATGTAACTGAAAAATATCAAGTGGTGATGGAAAAAGGATCCTGTAGGGTCAATGAAGGGGCTCAGGCTTTTTTTTTTTTTTTTTTCCCACCCTTTTGTCCTTAGCCTCTATGGTCAGCACCTTTGATTTTGAAGTCCTCCTTGTTTGCATTGGATGCCCAGACCTGAGAAGCATCAGCACCAGGCATGTGCACATGTAATACCCAGGCTCATAAGCTAGAGCATGGACATATACAAAGAGGACAGCGAAGCAGAGAGGCAAGGGATAAGAGGAGCTCCTCAGCTTTGGTATTATTCCAGGTGAAGTGACTCTGAAGCTATGGAGTTCAGTTGCTGTTCCCCTACCTGCTGGTCTGCCTCTTGATTAAGCATTAAAAGCCTGTAAAATGATATCAAGGGCTCCAAATTTCTCTTTCTACCTGAGAGAAGGGACAATGAATCTACCCAGCCTGGGATGGTTACAAACCAGAACTGCGGGGGTCTACTACTGTGGTTACTCAGGCATTTCCTGGTTTATTTTTCAATGACATAGTTAGCCAAGGTAGTACAGACAACTTTACCTCTGATTTAGAGGAAAATCATGTTAAGCAGCTGAGTAGCAGAGTCATATTTTAATTTGTTTTTCTAAACAAGGGCATTTTCTTTTTTTTTTTTCTTATTGTCCTTTTACATTCTTGAATATTAAAGAGTTTTCTATTTCCTAAAGGTGATCATTTGAAGGAGTACCCCTCCCCCCTTTTTTGGTCTATTTAAGAAAAAGTCTGCTAATTTTTTCCAGATTCTGTTCATGCAATACTTAATGCTTGAAAGGATAAGAGAATCAAGATAAGGAAAAAAATGTTAGCAGAAAATTATCTCTTTCTGCATGTACTTGCTGACTGCCAATAGGATGTATATTATACCTTACTCTTGTCAACATTGTTATGCCTAACATTCCAATGCAACAGAAATGGGATGAAGGATAGCCTAGCATGATGGCTTTTCAAAATTACAAAATCCTGAATGTAATTCTATTGAGACAGATATATGCAGACAATCCCCTGCTTTCAGTGAAATTAATACATGCAATCCTGAATGCAAAATAATATATATTGAGTAACAAAAAAAGAAATAGATGATTGCACAGTTGAAGCTTTCACATCACTTTTGCGTCTTGTGTAAGCTCTGAATATATTATCAAATAGTTCTTTCAAAAATCAACTCAATGAGCTACCAAAGAGATAATTTAGGGTAGGGGGAAACAAAGTGAAACCACAATTGCATAGAGTTAAACAATACTTCATTTTCAAATAAAATGTCTATAGTAAATTGTAGATTGGGGGGAAATAACAATTTCTGTGACTGAGCTTCTTAAGCCATAGGGCTTTTATGATGAGAAGGACATCTACTTAAAATGTAAATTGAAGACTAAAGTTTACATAATCATATAATTTTCTATTTCAAAGTGTTTTGCGATTCTATGTGTATGTGACTGTGTATGGGTATTTATTTCAGAAGGCATTACTTTAGCTGCTTTATAACTTATCAACGTATCTGGAGCCAATTGTACTAACATTTTGCTCACCTTTCAACTTCTTTAATGTTTCTCCCTGGTTTGAAACAACATAAATTTGGCTTCCTCATCAAGAAGCTCATTTAGCTGCAGCTTGATTGCAAGTAATTTGCCCTAAGTAGCTCCATCTTTTAATTGTCTGTGCCTTTTTCCAATCTATAAACTGTAACTTCAGGCAGGCCATTTTAAGTCTTAGTATTTCCTTCTTAGGAAAGCATATCTAATAATCCCCATATCCTGTGACTTTAGGCATCCCTCACCATGTGAACAGAAGGAATAGGATTTTCATGCAGCTTTAATTGATTTACAAAATAAATGCTCAAATTGTGGTATCTAGGGGCAGGTAAATCAAATATGATCTACAAAAGTTACTGTTGATTCTTTGTTATTTTAAAGGGAATATATAATAAGGAAAAGGGAGTACCAATCTCTACAACTACTAATTACAATATCAAGAAAGTTCTCATTAATATTAGAGTGTGAAAAAAGGGACACTTTCTTTTTTCCAATATAGTTTAGAAACTCTTTAAATTATTTTTTTATTCTGGAACCAAAGGCAGGTATTTCTGACATTTGAATTGTTATAGTTTTTTCTACTACAAAAATGACATCATTGTATATCTGGGTTGTCTATGCATAAAACATTTTAAGGTAATCTCACTGAAGCTCTATGCTGTACAATACTATTTGTAAATATGTATATATCTCATAAGCAATATATTTTACATAAGCATACCATAAATGTATTAGTAATATATCCAGAGGTAAACCATTCTAAACAAACTATAAATCTTTCTGATCTATATTTTCATTTACATTATAATATATATATCTTTTCTATACTGTCGCAAATATGTAAAACAATATTTTAATTCTCTTAATTTATCTTTTAGTAACAACACTTTCTTTATCTCCTTATTCTCCAATCAAGTGAATATTTTCACTTCATTCTTGCCTTAGAGTCCATAGATAGACACTGCAAATGTTTGAATTAAACATAAAAAAGGAATGAGGAGTCCTACCTATCTCTAGTGTGAATTTGACTCTAGAAAGATTAATACACTATGAGTCAAAGTTTCTAAAAACAAATGACCATTTAACTATTTTCTGCAACAGTCTTAATGAAAATAAAAAATAATGAAAAAAGACATGACTCTGGGAAATGAGTTTTTATCTATGTTAGAGGGTCTAGTATACCAATTAGTTTAGATATTTATCCCTAAAAATTGCTCAAGTAAAACTATGCTACTATTTACTTTTGGTACTGAACACTGGGCAAAGGACTCTGATTTGTCTTCCTATAGAATGTTCCTTAACAATGTTGAAAATACTCCAAGTAATAGCATAGACTTTATTACTGTTCCTTTCAGAAATAAAGAAAACAGGATTAATTTGTTTTATCAGTTATTGAAGTGATTATTGATTTTAATACTGATTTGATTCAGATTTGAAATATTGTTCTTTTACCTAAGTAACTTACGATTTCTTGTTTTGTTCCTAAATATCTGGACCCTTGAAAACCCAGTTAAGAATAAATAGGTATCATATTCTAATATGCAAGTTTATATACACGATAAACTTAGAATCTCTGCCATTAAAAATATATTTAAAACTATTTTAAACATATAACTTTACATTTTAAATAGAAGTTAGCATTTGATCTCAAATTGTCAATTTTATCTATGTTTATCATTTTTCAAGCCAACTGGTTAGGTTGAAATACTTCCTACTTCAATTCTTGGCAGTACTGAAGAATTTTACTGGTTAGTCTCATAACATGGCTATTTTTGGATAAGGATCAAAAGTTTGAGGATAACTGACTTTTCAAACAACTTAGATAATAGGTGGTAAACACTGCAGATCTTGTTTCTTATCAACGCTGCCCGAAATTAAAATACCAGGAATATAATAATATTTTCCTCTGAGTCATGTGTTTTTCCATTAGTATAAGAATCGTTTTATTTTTTTTTTCAATTATACAGCTCAAGGTATCCGATGAAAAATATTTGAATCTGTACTTGATTATTAGTCTCACTTACTCTGCACAACAGCAAGGATCCTGTTTTCTTGGAAATATTTGAGACAGTCTCATGGTGAGCTATAAAGTTATTAATGTTTCTTGATATTTGCTTTGACAGCTGCTTGGTACTCTCTTTAATCATCTTCATCATGGTCTGTAGCTCTTTCCTCCCTCCATTTCACTTTTGCCTATGCTTCTTAGAGAGGAAGATGCATACAGAAAATCTGATAAATTTCCCTTATCTATACATTCCTCCTGATTTTTCTATTCTACAAATTTACCTTTAGTCATTCATTCATTCATGTATTTATTCATTCAATAAGTATATATCCACAACTGTCATATGCAGAGTCCTGGGGGAGAGGATGTCACTGAGAAGTTACATATTAAAAAATAACATAATCTATGCTTTTAGTAAATTAAATAAATGCAATACATCAATAAATAAATGTACCTTCTAATAGGCTTATGAAGACAGGCTCACAATATGGTAGTAAACTCATATTATAGAAACTAAGAATGTAGTTTTTTGTGGTCAAGAATACATAGTTGTGAATAATTATTTAATGATTTACTAGATAAATGTCAGTGTGTGAACTATAAGCTACCTAATACCAATCAATCTAGCCCCAATCTTTTTTTTTTTTTTTCAGGAATATTAGACCCTCCTAATGACAAAGTCATAGTGTCACTTTAACAAGTGAACATTATGGTTATGGTGAGGTAATATTAGTAAATGCTAGTAAATATGGCAAACATGGACTATAATACAATTAATTATAATAATATAATAAAACACATGAAAAATGGAGAATCAGAAATCAGGGAGAATGAAACTATCAGTATCAGGGAAACTTGCCTTGAGAGAACTGGTATTAGCCTTCAAAATTGAATAAATTACTAAATCTAATGTCCAATTGGAGAGGGAAAAGACATTGTGTTACTTTCACTAAATAATCTTAAAATAAATGCCCAGACCAGGAATATATTTTGTCATTTAATCATTACATCGACCTGATAAGGGTTGTAACTCCCCCCTCTCCCCCGAAGTTACACTTTGTGGGTAAGACAGATGAGACATTTTGAGACACAGAGATAAAGGCATCTGTACAGTTGTCAAGATAGTAATGAATGGAGCAACACTATTCATGGAGACTAGCTTCCCAATAGACTGAAGGCTAACAAGAAAGGCCACTTCAGTTTATTTGACTTTATGTGCCAGTGAACCACATTGTCCTTGATACCTCCTAGATTATGGAATAAATTGCTCCACAAGGCATACCGATTCTTTGTAGGAGTTGCCCACTGAGGACCAAGTTAAAATCTCTGTATTTTGCATGGTAATTGAAGAATCTTCCAGTAAGGAACTAAACATGTAACTCTTTTCTAACAGATTAGAAGAACAAATATTAAGTGAAAAGTAAGTTAGAAAATGTTTCTACATGTGGAGAGAACAGGAAATGGAGCTCAGGAGTAGACAGTAATGGAGATAAATAGAATTGACTACTTGGAAGGATGTGTATGAGAGTAACACTTCAAAACCTGGATGACTGATAGCGTAACAGCATTGTTAAAATAACATGTGCCTAAAAGCAACAACAAAAAAGCAATGCAGGCAGGAGGAAATAGGGAAGAGTTATTGTGGGATGGGCTCGGAAGAATTTTGGACTTTAACATGTTATATGAATTGATGGAAAATACCTGAATATTCAAGAAGTGGTTAGAAAGGAGTACTGGAACTCAGGTAAGGTTGTAAATGTGAATTTAAAAGTTTCCAGCTTCGAGGTGCTGTTTATAAAAAAATGTGATGGAATTTCTAAGGTAGCATATATATTCCTATTGTAAACATTAATTATTTGTTCTTTAGGTTAACACATATCTCAAAAGAGGTATAATTACATGAAAATCTTGACTAAACTTTGTTCCTCAGTTAAAAACAAAATGTGGAATTCAAGATGCTTGTGAATTTCAAAAACATTGCATATACTCATAGTATTAGAAACAAAGGCTGCATTTCTTTTTTTTTTTTTTTTTTTTTTTTTTTTACAAAGCTGAACCTCTGATTTTAATGAGGATTTTTTAATAGGTAAAAAAAATTGCTTGCAGTACAAAAAATATTTTTTGTCCCAAAAGTAATAAGTACAGCTTTAAGTCTTAATTTTCTCTATAATATTTTGAAGCATTATTAATTTTTTTGAAGAGAAGTTGAAATTAACAAAATAATAACTTTCAAGTTACAAAGGTATTTTCAAATAAATATTTTGAACATCTACCATATGCTCTTTAGGTTTGTAGATCATAAAAGAAAACTATATAATAGAAATTAAAACAGCAATAAAACACCCTTGTATGCCTGTAGTGCTTTATAATTAACAAAGGTCATACATATACATCATTGCATTTAATTTGTAAAAAAATGCTATAAATTACTTATTGTAAAAAAAAAATAACTAACACTGGAAATAAAAGTTTACAAAAACTAATTAATGAACTTAAAAGTTTCCTTTCCCGCTGAAGACTTGAGCTTCTATTCAGTTTAAAGACTTCACATACAAACAGGGGTGGGAATAGGAATGTACTTTGATTTTGCCAGTATAAAGAGGAGGCTACTTTTTAAGTACCATGAATCAAAGTAGGGGTTCCTATTTTGACCACAGCCAGAATTTTCTCTTCCTATAAGGATATGCAGGCCTGCAAAGGAAAATTCCTACTAGCCCGCTTTTGGCTTTGCATCTTCACAATGTTGCCGGTAAAGGAAATAACCATCTCAAGTGAAACAGCATTTTGCCTCTTGGGGAACAGATGTGTTGCTGTTTGCATAGCTTCCAGGGGTTCTGCCAACTAGTGGGCCTTATTATGGAAAATAACACTGGGAGCTCTTTAAAACATTGTTGCTGGGAGTCTGGCTTAGAGTTGCTGCTCTACATACAACAGTTTTTACTGTGTGTAGTTATATTTTAGGAACCATAATTATCCTGGAAACTTAATAGAATCCGTTAAATAGAGCTGTGTGCAAACAGAATTTGGTGAGAGCTTTAGATCTAATTGAGATTTCTAGAGGTAATTTTCAGGTTTTAAAAATGAATAATTACCAAAGTAACCAGCAGGCATGGTTGATTATGGTAAGGCAGTACTATTCATGGGAAACATGAAAGCATAGCACTGGGGCTGAGTCACTCGTATCCAGTGTGGAATAACTGCACCCCAATACTATTTTAATAAAACAATGTCTATTAGGAAAATAAAATAAAATAAAAATTAATAATTAGGAACTAAATAATCATTATACTCTCCTATATAATGGGGGTGGGGGGTTAGACACAACTTTATGCTATGATATGTTTTAAAGTATGGTTAGGAGAAGTATTATTTTAATATGCAGGAAAAAATCATGTAGAAAATATTTTTGGTGTTTAGGACCTCAACTTCTATATTCTTATAGTCATTAAGCATTTACTTGGAAATTATAGATTTTTAAATTTTTATTTTTGGCAATTAATACATAAAAAATTTAAAAAATTAAAAAAAAAAAACACCATAGCATCTTAATTGTAGAGCCTGAGGACTGTTTAGGATACATACATCTATTCAAAGGATATCAGAGATCACCAAGAAAGACTGAATCGGAGATTAATGCAATGTCTCTGGCAAATAACCCAAAGCACAAACAGGCTTATCCTAAGCATTTGGCAACAGACTCTGCTTTATTGGTCCAACACCACTGAGACCTTGCACTTCTCATTGATAACACTGTGTATGAACTTACCTTGTGTTTCCTTAATTAATTTTCATTGTGCTACCCAGGAGCTAATTAATCTGAAAAAAGGCTGCCTAGGTTTGTTTTAACTTTGACAGGGTGATTGACAAGACTGGAGATACAAGTCAGCATCTCATTTGGTAGAAGGAGTCAGAGTGACCTGATTCTGCACACTGTCCAGACACCTATACTCTATTTCAGAAATGTTTGGTCATATGACTAGGATATGATGTGGCCCCAAGCAGCTCATTCATTTTTCTGTCTTGTGGATGTTTTCTGTGTCCATTCGGTTGTAGATTACACAATTATTCAATGATTTACAATCAAATTGCTGGAAAGGGTACATAAGCACATTAGAAACAATTTTTCCCCATTATTCTTGGTTTCCAATACTCTACCAAGTTAAATTTTATGGTTTGCATTTATTCATTGATACAAAAGTATGGAGAGACATTCTTATACTCTTTATCAATATATGCTTAGTTAGTAGTGCTTTTAATAACACTTCTACTGTGAACTAAGGACATATCCTCAACCTTCTACATTAAAATCCCTGGTAATCATTGGGAGAAAGCCAGTGGATTTACACTTTATTAGAACCCTGTCTTCTTTACACTGTTCTCTCCTGGGGCTTGTCCAAGAGGGAGCTTCTCTGTGGGCAGAGCTGCTTGGTATTTCTAGTTCAGTTAGTATTCTGCCAGTGCAGTCATGCTAAAACAAGAAGACACAGAATGCTGACAACAGCTTTCTCCTAGAATTTTCAAAAATAAAGATTGTAAGGGCAAACTCCTCTCAGGATAATATAACTTAATTAATGATATAACGGAGGGAAGGGATGAAAGAAAAAAGATAAATCAAAATGATTTGGAAACAAAAAAAGTAAAGACTGATACACAGGTATTGAAAAAGAAAATAAGTCTTCCTAGAGAGGTTTATTGTTATTATCATTATTATTATTGCACCTGACATGTGTTTTTATGAAATACCCTTATTTCTCTGACATTTAGCTTCAAGAACCAAAATCAGAATAAAAGTTCACACAAGATGTTTTAGCAATAAAGAATTAAGTGAGAAACATCTATATATATGAGACTTGCTTTTTAGAGGACTTTGTTGGGGATGAGAAAGATCTATGCTAAGTTTTTAATTGAAATATCTGTTATTAAATACAGTTTTTGGTCTAGTTTATCTGAACCATTCTGTCTCAGTAGGTCTTAATATATACTATGTGTCATGCAAACATACCTGTCCATGGTCTTTTCCTGAATTTGACGTTTGCAGATACACATGTTTATTTACACTAATATATTGTAGTTTAAAATATCGTAACAAGCATGCTAAAGTAAATGTCAAATTATCAGTGTTCACAACTTGAATTTCTACAATATATTCCAAACATGTGCAATAAACCTTAAATGGGGCTTAGATTAGGTATATATACACCTCAAAATATCACCATAAGGCTTTTAGTTATAGCTGTCTCTCACTCAGAATTGAAAACATTCAGAATATAGAAATTTAACATGATAATCTTATATGAGGGCAGTAATTCATCACCGAATTGAACTGCAACCTGGGAAAACCAATTGATGGTCATATGTGTTCTGGTTTATTTATTCTTTATGAATGTGACTCAGCCTCAGGTGTTGAGATTTAGAATCCTGACTATATGAACATACCAAACATGGGTTGGTTTCAGGGTTAGCCTCATATTCACTTCAGTGACAGAGAATGATGTATAAATCACAAATTATCATTTTTCAACGCGAAAATTCAGACTATAAAAACTTTATCAGAGTGACCACATCCACATCTTTCTGTAAAAGTAGATCCCATCAAAAAGAAAATTACATTTTGAAATGCTCATTTTGCATAGTACAGGCTTTTTTACCATTAGATCTTAATTCTGGTTTGGAGAAAACCTCCATTGTTTAAGAACACAATTCCTTTGGATTAGAAAAGTGTTTGGATGGAAACTGGTGGTGTTTTTCAATGTTTTTTTCTTTTCCTTGCTTTCAAGACTGACAATATCCTTCTGAATGACAAATTATTTCCTTGATATGTTAATATATTCAATCAAGTTAGTCTTAAAGGTTTGGGAACTATTCTTTATTTTTAAGATGACTTTGCTGATTCTCTAATCCAGAGTATATTGAATTAACTTTTAGCTCAGAGGGCAGCCTTAATCCCTTTATTTCCAAGTTCTTAGGTATACCTTTATGGTAACTCATAGCTAAATGCCATAACAAAAGTGATTATTTTAAATAAGTATATAAATTATTGCCTTTTAATAAACATTGTCCTTGAAAAGATACTGGTCTGTATTCCTTCATGAGACTACAGAAATCATGCTACTGAAACGTAGCATTGGTTAAACTACAACAACAAATTTTGCCCTATTTTATTCTGGGCTCAAATTTATTACATTTATGACAACATGTTTTGAAATATAATTATATTTCACCAGCATAAAATATCTAGTCTTTCAAAATAGAAAAAGTGTTATCCAATTTAGGAAAATAATTTCTAGAGCTGAATTACAAAAATATCTACTTTATGCTTCAAAATTAGTATAGTTACAGAATGTTAGTACTAAATTTCATAATCTTGTTGGCTAACATGCAATACATTACACAAGCATATCATTTTATGTTTCAGTGTTTTTTTCAATTATTTGTACTGCTAACTATATGCAAAATGAAAACATGAATGGTTACATTTTGGGTTGTAATGAAGTCTTAAACATTTACATTGTATTGTAAAAAGTTTGAGCTAATTTTTTTTTGGTATTTCAAAATAATTTAAAAATTGTTTATTTTAATCATATTTTTAACATTCACTGGATATAGAATATGTATGTTTATGTATGTACACACATATGCATGCATAAAGAAATAGTTTTATTTCAAAATCACTATACACATAATGACCACACAGAGTCCATGTTTCTTTTAGTGAATCAGAATATAAGGAAGCAAATTAGTGGAGGGGTTATAGTGATAGTCTTCATTCTTTTGTTTAACAAATACATCGCAGTGTTCAGAAGATTCCTAATATAGGAGGCAATAACTATCTTCTACAAAAGAAACTAAAATTATTTAGAAATGTCCATCTTTTCTTTGGCACCCAGAAAATGAATATGTATCAGATATAAACTTTGTTTCTTAGTCAGCCAATTGCAGATACTGAATTATAAGAACATAAAGATTTATTTATGCAGTGGGAAGTAGCAGCACTTCCACATAGTTTTTCAGAAGCATTAGTTTCTTTTAGAAACTAGGTAAGTTTCTAAACTAGTTAAGTTTCTAAAAGTAGTTTTCAATGCCAATGTGTGCTATATAAATATGACAACATACAGTTGTATTCTTCTCGGGTACATTGGCAGGAAAGTCTTCATTGAACAAATCTATATGATTTTGGACATAGCTCCTTAGTATGTAGCTCCCAAAATATTTTTCTAGTCTTTTAAGAAATTAAGTGACTTTCTCCCTGTCATTTTAATAATTGCATGCAAATGAGTTTGCTTTCATTTGCTTTCAAATGAAGAAATCTCACAGATTAAAAAATTGCTACCAACCATGATTATAACAACCAATTATCAGGGACTGGAGGAAATTTCTACTTGGTTGGACATATAGAGTTATAAATAACCCCTTAGTAGTTAGGGACAAGACTCAACACAGAGCAACATGAAAATCATGGAAAAATATAAGGATTACATCTTCTACTGACAGTGAACAAACTAAGAGAGAAAAAAGATATAATTTTAAAAGTATTGAATGAAACATAACCCAGAAACTTTCTCTACTATGTAGAAAAATTCAGTTCTTATTTTATCAACCTGAAGTCTCCAATAGCTATAAAAACAAACAAAAAACATTTTTAATTGTGGGTAGTAGGATCACAGTGACAGTACAATTCAGGAATTTACCTCAAAAGCCTCTTGCAAACCATAGATAACATCTTCACTGAAAACTAGGAAACAAGGCATCTCTATGAATCCCAGACATGGAGTTATGTGGTCAAACTACCAACAGCAACAATAGCATAAAATGAACAGTTTTTTTGGTAGAAGTAGGAATTAAAGGGTAGCTAATTTGCCCTCTTGGCTGTTGGACACTAAAATTGTATATAAATATAATAATAATAATAATAATACCCTAAATGGGAAATAAAAAAAAATAACTTCAAGTTGAAACATGATTGAGTACAAGGGCATCTGGCAAATATTGGCTACTTTTTCATGAACTCTGAGTAAGGGAAAGTAAACATACAAAAGAAAACTAATAGCAAAGACTAGAATATTTACATAAAATCAAATAGTACTGTGGGTTTCAAAAATATCCACAAAATACTCCTTCACTTAAGAACTGAGCTTAAATCAGAAGGGAAATAGATTAAAAAAACAAAACAAAACACTGAGTGAAATAAAACACTATGGTTAAGAGAGTAGGTGCAAATTTTAAGGTATGAGGAGAGCTCTAGGGAAGTGAAGGTTCATAAATTCATAGTAAATGAAAACACTTGGAAGTGGGAAATCTGGTTTGGAAAACAAGGTGTGCATACAACCATTGTTCAGTAGCCTTCCTATTAAAACTATGAATTCTCCCTGGCCTGCTAGTGTTTTCTATTTTAAGACAATTAAATAGAGGATATAGACAAACACAGCATTGCTATTTTGAACTCAAAAATCTATAAAAATACAGTACCAAACATAAAATAGAGGATACTATTATATCAATGAAAATAAGGTTTTTGGAGATTCTGTTGATTCAGAAAGTACATGCTCTAAAAATAAATATGAAACCAATTTTATTTTGATACACTTAGCAAACATTTCTGAATATCAATTAATTCTGCTTTTCCCTACTCTTAAGTGTGACCTTCATGATCTATAGTCACCATCACTGTAGTGACCTCTTTTTCTATTCCAGTGTAGGTAGATAATTAGAACCAAGTTCTATGTCCTTCCCAAGAAAAAGGTGCATTGTATGGCAAAGAAACGAAGAAGCTTGACTTCTGTGACTTTTAATTTATTATTTTGGAGGTAATAGGATTCAATTTATGAGAAAAAATTTTGAAGGCACATGAGAAGGTGAAAAGTTTACCATTCTATTCCAAAGAAAGTAGTAGGGGCAAAAACTATGTGTAAGGGGTGATACAGGCATAGGTGTAATCCTTGCCCTAGATAGAGCAAGGGAAGATGTTGAAAATATTTTAGTTTGAATAAATGACAGAAACTTCATAACTTGGCCATATTTTATGTGTTTTACTTTCCCTGAAACCCAGTGTCATAGATATTTTCCACTTCAATCTCCTATGTAGAAATGAACTATTTCAAAAATTTTAACTAACCAACAAATTCTTCACTTCTTTTCTTCCCAGTAATGCCTCATATTTTCCCAGTCTTTTATCAACAGTGTCTAGCGAATCTTTGTTAAACTTTAAATTGGATAATCCCAATTATCCTAGCTTTCCTTGATTTCTCCCTTACATAATTTTAGCAGTTATTAAGTCCTGTAAAGAATTTCTTTTTGGCAGATTTCTAATCTTGAGAACTTCTGCCTGCACTGTAAATTTTGCTTCTCACACCCAGCAAAAGTTTTGTAAATCTTAAAGTTACTTAGCCAAATTGCAATTACTCCTGTCTCCAAACTCTTGATGACATATAATTCTGCTTCTCTCATCATGTGAGTTTTCAATGACTCTTCCAATGAGTCTTTAAGTTTTCTGTCACATTTAAAGATATCCTTTAGTATTCCTTGTAGTTATTCATAATTCAACATATCTTATTTTCTCCATTACTTATAAAATTACTTGCATCTTTCTGATTTTTTACTTGATTTCTCTCTTGAGTTTTCCCTTAACTATGTCCTTTTTATCACAGTTCTAACACAATTCATTCTTTAAGACTTAGCACACATTTACAATCTTCCATATTCTTCTCTGCTCATTGTCTCCCATTACTCATGCCTTCCTACTCTAAATTCCTGTGGAACTAGTGATTTATTGATTTCACTGCATATCACACTGCTTTTCAATACCCTAGTGTTCAGAATATAAACTCCTTGATGCAGGAATGTCTTATATAAAGATATTTAATGATAATAATAACAGTAACAATAAATATAGCTGAAGAAGTGAGAACTGATAGGCTTAATATTATTTACACAGAATGTAATTACTAAATAGCAGGAATACATTCAAATGCAAGGGGCCTAATATCTGTGCCTGTGCTCTGTGAGCTTATGTCATATTCTAATCTCTATGTGCAAAGCAAAGATCTCAATATAAGGGACAAAATCAAAATAATTTTGATAGAATGAATAAAAAATATTTAAATAATCTTTGATTATATTCAAAAATTAATGATCAAATATTAAATAATACTCGATTATATTTGAATATATATTGATTATTAAACTGCCTAGTCTAACAATGAAGCACCTGATAATCTCTGGGGTTTGCTATTAACTTTTTTCATATCCTTACCTTTTCTTCAGCTGCATGAATAAATTTCCAATAGCCCATATGCTTTCCTTACTACAGGTTTAATGAAACCAGCAAAGCTAAAACATTTTGAGTGCTCAGCAGTGACAGCATCGGTAAGCAATTAATCTCCAACAGTTCACCTACCATGTATGAACTTTGGAGCTCAATTCAGTACCTCACATGACTCTATGTCCTAATTCTCTCTTGGAGGAGAAAGTCTATAAGCTAAAAACAGACCATCAGGAAAATAGAAAGAATTAAGTGGTGCAGACACAAAGGTTTTCATCTGTAAAATGTCTGAGCACATTTTTAAGGAAAGAAATGATTCTGATCTTGCAACTTTTTTGATTGGTTAGTTTTCATCATGCCTCATTTTCACTTTCTGCAAAATAGGCTAAGTAATCTTTGTGTGTTATAAAAGGACTTTGTAGAACATAATTAAAGCTTATGAAACATAGAGTGAGCCTCTTTTTAATTACTTGCCACTCACCTTTGTCATTTAACTTTCCTCAAGGGGACCATGCTTTTTATCAGTTGTAATGTAGAAGAAAACCACTGAACATCACATGATGTCATTGTGGAGAAGGATTTTATGCAGCCATAAATAAGTAGCAACATAAGGCAATGCTTGGCAAGATAAAATTCGAAGCATAGGAATGCTTCAAAAATATAACACTAGACTTTGTCACTGTGTCAGCTTCAACCTTTCTGGCTAAAGTTTATACTCAAGGAAACATGCTCTCAGAGCTCCTTCAAAAATTAAAAGGAAAAAGACAAAATAAACAAAAAAACTGTATCTGTGAAATATATGTGAAATGATGAATATATTAGTACAATAAAAAATTCTTTCACAACATATATACGTGTATTATATTGTGATGCAGTACTTTTTTAAATATCCTACAATTATGTCAATCAGACCTCAATAAAGTTGAACCCAGTTAGATCAATAATGCCATTTTGTTCTCAAACTCAACAGAGTCCTATCTCATGATAATAAACTTTTAGGAAGTCACCAAGTAGAACAAGTATGTGCTCTGCAGTCCTTTCTGACTCCTCATTCACACATGCCATTCTCTCCATACTCTTACTGGCTTTTTACCCTGTCAGGTACCACTTTATGGATTCTATTCTAATTACATCTTAATTCTCAAATGTTTTTTGTCAAAATCTTTTTGTAGATCATTTTGTTCTTCATCCTCAAGTTTGTACACAAATGACCCATTTTCAGTGAGGTCTTATCTAGGTACTTTTTAAACAATTGTACCCTGATCTTTGCATTCACAAATACTTTTCCCTGTTCAAGATTTCCTAAGTCTTTGTCACCATAAGAAAAGCCATAGATTTCAGTTGTTTGTTTATTGTCAGTTTCTCCCTGTGAGATTACAACTCCAGGAGGATAGGAAGAGTGGGAGCTTTTGTTTACTGATTCCCACTATCTAGAAAACTGCATGACACAAAGTTGGGTTTACTGGGGTAAATATTTATTAAATGACTAAATAAAAAGACAAATTTCAAGTCTCATAAAAGAAGTAAGGTCTGAAATAGTCAATCATGAACTTTCCACAGGAGGAAAAATATCCAATGCATTTACACATAAAAACTTCATTTTATGTATAGTACTAGTTTCGCTTTAAAACTCATCTGACTAATTAGGCTATTTCCTTAAACTTGCACATGTAGCATTTCTGTGGAAATAGCACAGAGTGGTTCCCTATGCCATAAAGAAGCTAAAAAATAATAATAATTTTTGATGAAACTGGAATATACTATATAAACTACTCAGTGTTATATTTGTACTCCGGGACTTTATATCCATGCAATAATGAAAAAAAAAGGTGTAGGAGTGAGAATGGGCAAACTAAGAAGAGACAAAGAGACAAGAAGAGAGATGAGAGAGAGAAAACACAGAATATAGAGATATATAGATTTTTTAAAAATCATGCTAAAATGAAGGAATTAAACTGAAATAAAACTTAGTTTATTTTACTGATTATATGTTTAACCTAAAAGGTGGAATCTAAACTTATACACTGACTATTGTTTTTATTTATAGGTGCCACATTGACAAAGTGTGAAAGGAAAAACAATTAGGTTCTTGTAGGATTTAAAACGCTGTTAATATGAAGGAAAACAAAACAGAGAAAAGCAAAACAAAATAGAACTGAAAGAAAAGCAGAAAAAACTAAAGCCCCGTTAAATATATTTTCCTACCAAGCAGAAGATATACGGAACTTGTTTTCTTCATCCAAAGGCATCAGACAAAGACCCCGCAAAGGATAATACATATGTAATAGAGAACATGAGAGAACTTCTGAGTCTGCAGTGGCATGTCAGGTTGGTAGCACATTTGTACCACATAGGACTAGTTGAGTACTGGGTGGGGGATATTTGAACAAAATTTCAATATCATTAACAATGGATGAAAATCCAGCCTTGCTAGTAATTCCTTGGATTTTCATTTTATTTTATTGAAGCTTATTGGTTTACAACATTTTTCATGATTCAGAGGTATAGATTAAGACTCAAGTACACTGACATGCCAACTTTAAATTCCACTTACGTACATGCAATTGTAAGTAATTAGCCAAAAACAGCAACTATACTTCTAATTAATATCACTGAAAAATAAATGATGTTCTTATACTTTGTTGGATGGCTTGATATATATAGTTGGTCTCTATGTTATATTCAGTACTAAGTTATATAGGGAAAGTTGTCCAAATGAAACAGAATATGATTAATAGTCTAACTGAACATACTCATTTCTCTAGTTACAAGAATGGCATAGACCTTAGTATATAGAGATAAATTCTAGTATTGAGTTTTAACTAAAAATTACTGTGAAAGCAATTAAAGAAGCTCATTGCACTAAACTTTCTAGTTGTAAATTCTGCATGGTAGTTTTATAAGTATGAAATATATCTTTCTATTCACTTCTACCAGAAAGCAGAATTGTTAAAAGTTTTGTGGTAGGTTTTGTTTTCGTTTTTAATATGTGCAGGCATATTTGTGTAGCGTGAAGTTAGGGATATAACTTCCCTTATTTTCCATAGGTTCTATTGGGCTTAGTTCAACTATATTAGGTTTTTCATGATTTTTTGCTAAGAAAACATAGAGAACACCATCGCCTGTTCTTATTTTTCTATGCTTGCTTTTCTGAGGAAAACAAATTTGTGAAACTATCTCTTAGAAAGAGTATCTGTTCTTATAAGGGTGTTTTACAATAATGACTGGAAACACTGTCCAGAGATTATTGTATTAAGAGAAACATGTTGCTTGATATCATACTCATTTTTCAAAGAAAAAAAAAGTGCTTTTAATTTTATTGTAATATGTAATATTATTTTTACCTTTTCTGCAACTGCCTAGAAAATACCATTTATTTTATTACTGCTTACAAATCAGACTCCAGAGGGACATGTAAGACATAACTTTAAGAGCATAAATTGAAGCCATGACATTGTCTAGATATCTATGGAATCTAGTCTCTGAGCAAGTATTTCAGTTCTGTTTATAATAACCTTCATGACTGTCAATAAAACATCAATTGAGTAAGGTCATTATTATCATGAGAAATGCTTTACCATAACTAAATTAGTAGCTTGATGTTTCATTGATCTTATGATGACCACAGTATGGAAGGGAATGAACCTAAAACAAATTATTTTTATGGATAGAGCTTTTCCTTTTCTAAACAAAGATACATAATTGGAGAACTGGAGTTACAAATTAATCTGACTAGTGAAATTTCATTAACTATAATATACAAAAAATAAGCAATCTACACCTACTACCTTTGATACAGAATTTATTTTACAGTTCTATTTTAAAAAATGTGTTTTTTCCACAACATCAGTCTAAAATTTAAGACATAGTTAATATATTCAGTAAAATCAAAGTAAAATACATGCAAGACAAAGTAATGTACTACTTTTTTAAGATCTTACAAGAGTTAAGTATGCATTAAAATTTTTTGCAATCACATACAGCACAGACACATGTACATGCAGATACCACACACCAAATACACAATATATATTTGCAGTACACATAAACAAACATACCAAGGATACACACATGCAAACAATACACATTTGCATGTGTATGTACACACAAATGCCGACCTTACATTAATTTACTAATCTTCTAGAAGGCCTTTCATTGACCTGTCTCCAGTTATTGATTTTTGGCTATTTCACTTAGATCAAAAGGAAATAGTGATTCAATTTCCTATTATTAAATTTAGATATAAGAAATAGGGTTACAGTGAAGAAAAAGAAAGGATATACTGTGTAAAAATGAAATATGGCATATTTTGTGAAGGGAGATGAAGAAAAGAGACTATTAAGAAGAATGAGAAAGATGTGAAATAGGTAAAAAGCTTAATGAGAAAAGGTAAAGCCATGACTATGAAATATGACAAGGTAGACAGAGGAAGAGAGATGGGACTGAATAAAGTAAAGAAATTCTGTGAGCACAGTCTCACTTTTTCTGTCAGAATGACTTTTCTATCTCATAACAAGGGAGAATATTTGCAAAAGGAATGAAGACACATTCATTTTATTCTGGTACGTTTTGGAGATTGATTTTGCCTCTTCTCTGTTAAATCTTTAAATATAATGAAAAAGTAAGCTGACAAAGCTGAAGAACAGGTCAAAAAGAGTGTTCCACCATTTACCATATTTTTTATGGTTCAGAAAAGCATCTCTTCCACCATCTCCAGCCAATTCCAGTATCAACAAGTTGCTTAGAATTTAGCTGACCTAAACTGTTCATGACTAGAAATTTATTTTAAGAATTTCAACTTTGTTTTATGTTCTTTTTCCCTTACTTTGTGAAAAATTCCACTCATTCCTTAATATCACATAAAATATTTTTGTCAGACTTTTCTTTAGCTAACATGCCAGTTAATACATTATTCTATTAATTATCAGAACTAATCTGTTTTCCATTGTTTTTATTAGATCCATGTGGCCAAGGAGCTGAATGACTAGGATATTTTATTTCTTTTATTTGTTTTTCAATTTACAACCATCTGGCACAAACCTGAATCTTGTGGCAAGAGTCCCATTAAAAGGTGGAATACAAAAACATGTACAAGGATATGATTGAGAGTAAATTCATATATTTATGGAAGTTTGGTTGAAAGATCTAGTGTAAATGCATATTTCAAAAATCTATGCTTTTGACTCTGTTATGACTTATAAAAAGTAGCAATTTTTTTTAAATTTTTTCCACTGGGGAAAGATTAGATTATTAAATGGTGACTCCTTGTAACTTAGTGATTAGTGTGAGTCGAATAACTTGTATGTCTTTTCTGCTAAAATGTCTGTAGACATCACACAATTTCCTTATGTACATGGGGATCATAATACAACTTCCTCAAGGGTTTGGTTTGATGATTTATTGAAAATAATGCATAAAAAACAATTAGCACTTTGTTTTGCTATTTTAATTTTTCAATAAATGTGTATTATTACTTGAGAAGAACACATGGTTTCAGCCACAGAGTGAGTTCATAGGATTATGTCAAATCTTTGATTTACATGATTATTCTTCTGTGTGCATACTCAGATTTTAATACTGAAAAGAAATTTAAACAATACTTTTCTAGGCTAGGTTTCATTTCTGCTTAGAGTGACTAAAGCTTCAAATATATACCATGCACCAAGAAATACGGGGGGGAATGATATATGTAAAACTGCATTTCATGAGTATCAAGATCCTCTGAGAAGAGATAAACACATATAAAGTATTTGAATTTTGGCAGAGAATAGGAATGAGAAGTGCAAACCAAAAAAACACTTAAGAAAATGAAAAGACTTAAACATTTTAACAAATTTCTAAAAGCATATATTGTGACGCCAAAAAGCATTGGAAGATCCAGACAAAACAATCTAATCCATAGGCAAGGTCTTTTCCAAGCTTCTATTACAATACCATGATAAATATAAACAATATGACATTCCTGGGATCCTTCTTCAGTGGCACAAATCTTTAAGAATGCCAGCATTTGAGGATGAATTGAGATATTCTGGAGAATACATTTCTACACCTAATGCATGTAGCCAAGAATGTAAATGTAAAAAAACACAGATAAATGCACCCCTAGTTCACTGCACTCCTAGTTCACTGCAGAGCACTATTTACACTAGCCAAACAGGAAACAAACTCAGTGCTCAGACAAAATCGAATTAAAACAAAACATATATACACACTGGAATACTACTCAGATATAAAAAATGATAAACTCGACCAGGGAACAACATGGAAAGAACTGGATGGAATTATGCCATGTGAGATGTCAAAAAGAAAAATAATGGATGGTTTTACTTATATGTAGACTATAGAGAAACAAAGGTACTGTCAGGTAAAATCAAACCAGGAAAAAAATCATAGACATCTGACTATTTTTGACTCACTTTCAATTTTTAGAAACTTCCTGATTCACATTTTTAAAAAATGAATAACCCATCAGTAAATGAAATAAAACAGGTGAGAGAGAGAATGGGGGGAGAGGAGGCAAGAAAAAGAGAGAGACAGACAGACATAGAAAGAGACAGAGAGAGAGGTAGACAGACATAGAAAGAGAGAGGCGGACAGTTAGAAAGAAAGAGACATAAAGAAAAAGAGAGGAAGAAGAGAAGACAGGGCAGGAAGGGAAGAAAAGAATGAAATCAAAAGTAACAAATGTTATAAATATTCATTTGGGGCATTTATAGAAAAATATTGTATATTTATGTACACATTAAGTCTATCAGTAAACTATAGGAATATAGATAACCTAGGTTTGTTACAGTAGAAACACACAAATATATTTATCTCTGGCTCTGGCTGTAGTTTGGTCTCTGTATCTATGAATTCATATGCTTATATGAACTGAGGTTAATTCTTCAAATCAAGTGAATTATTTGCATATATTGAAGTCATTTTCACTTATCCTCTAGATTACATGGATTTATTATTTATTTCAAAACTATAAATACACTTAAATATTTTTAAAAGAATGATTTGACTTTTGATTTTCTCATCTTGGGAAATGACAGCCATCACAGTCTGCTTTGCTGATAGGAATACCTAATGATATAATGTAACTGGAAAGAAAATATTACCTGTTTGGAAGATAGGGGTGATTAGTAGTCAAACATTTTATCTCCAACAAATATTATTTTTTTGAAAATATTAAATGAAGGCAACAAGCATTGTCACAGGGAGCAGATAAGTTATTACCATTCTACACCTCATTGGAAAAAATTTATGTACCTTTCTTTTCTCTTCTGCATTTGGCCTGAGTGCTATATAATATTGTATTTATAAATTCATGTATATGTGCAAAATATGTGTGATATTTTTGTCAATAGATGTAAAATCACATATAAAATTTAATACAATTTGCATTTTTATTATATTTTATTATATTCTGCTAAATAGTACATTTATATTTGCTAATATATATATTTATTCACCTTATATAAATATTGCCTTTTACTGTAGAATCATATAAGATTCTGTCACTTTGGGTCATAACATTCTTTTATCTTTAGTCATTCTGTCAAATACTACATGCCTCTATGATGGGAATTTATGAGTGTAGAAAAAATATATTTTAGTATAGATAAAAATGTATTTTATTTATTGTTTCTTATCATTTCCCAAGGGAAATTTTTAAGGCTCTAGCATCAAAACATGCAAAATCTAACTACTATTTCCATTTCCTCCAGGTCAAAACAACATATTCTCTTACCTAGGTTTTTAAAATAACTCCATTTCCAGCAGAAGGTGAACTTTAAAATTGTCAGATCACAAAAAAAGTTAGAATCCTCCAACAATTTCCCACCTGACTTAGAATAACATTCAAAGTCCTTATTGTAGTTTCAAGGCATTAAGTTATCTGTCCTGCTCCCACTTCTAGTTCTATCCTTGTTTCATTTCTGCCTCTTCTTCTCCCTTAATCTTCCTATATTGTTCTCTTCTGTTATTTCTAGATACATCAGGACTATTCCTCAGAGTCTTTCTATTAACTGATCTGTATAGTTGGAATACTCTTCCTTAATATGAACATTTAGTTCTTTTTTCACTGTTTCAGATGTGTTCAGTAATTTTTTTTCCAAGAGGCTTCCCATCTTAAAATATTTGCATTTGTTGATTAAGATAGTTCTCTTATCTACACCAGGATATTCCCAATTCTTGCTCCCTGCTTGCCCCACTTATCCCATACTGCTTTCCCTTTCTCCTGGCCTGCCTCTCTTTTTAACAGCAGCCATTTCAGTTATCATGTTTTAATATCTATTTTCCCACTCTAAAATACTTCTTAAAGATGTGTTTATTCTCTGTTCTTTTTGTCTAAAGTAATCTCAGTGCTCAGAACAATGATAAGAGTCGTATTGCTGGTGCTATGCAAGAATCTGTTGTGTGAAGGACTAAATCACAGAGATTGGGAAATGTTCAAATATTCAAATAAATGAATAATATATCAAAATAGCCATTAATCCAAGCCTGCAAAGAAGAGTATGAGGCTTCTTAATAAATAAAACAAAGCAACAAAATGTGATTCTGAATGACAATATTCCCATTCACATGAAGAAAACAGTGGAATCATTGTTGTTATATAAAATAATACACACAAGCACTTAAATTTAGTTATATTATATGATTGTTTTGAATATAAGGATGGAGAACATGGTTAAATATTAATAGACACCAATTAAAGTTCTTTAAAAAAAGTGAGTGACAAACTTCAAAGAGGTACAATAATATGGCATCGATCATAATGGAATGACTAATTCAAAGAACATTTTTAAACATTAATAAGCAAATTCTTTAAATTTGATAGTTTTAATTATAAAATTATATAAATAAATTTACTTCTACTCTACAACAGTATGAGTGATACTTTTTTTTCTAAGGATTCAAAATATGGTAAGTCCTCACAGTCTGTTTCTTACAAGTTTTGTTATCAAATAGGAATAATGTTTTATTATCTTTGATGAACACAGATGTTAAAATACTCAAATACTAGCAAATTCAATCCAATAATACATTTTTTTTAAAAAGTCATCAGGTGGGATTTATTCTAAATTGCAAGAAATTTTCAGTGTACACAAATCAATAAATATCATCTAACATCAATAAAAGGAATAAATACATCAATAATAATCAAAATCATATGATTATCCCAAAAGATCAGAAAAAGTGTTTATCAAGGCTTAACATTCTTATATGATAGAAAAATCCTCAACAGAAGGAATATACTTCAACATAATAAAGACTAAAAATGACAAACCCACAGTCAAAATTCATCATAATTAATTGTGAAAAACTGAACTCTTCTAAAACTAGGGACAAAGCACATGTCTACTGTTAACAACTACCATTCAATATAGTATTAGAAGTCTTAACAAGAGCAATTGGATAAGAAAAATATATTAAAGGTATCCAGCTGGAGAAAAAATTAAAACTATCACTGTTTGTAGATAATACAATACATAATAGAAAACTCTAACCAGTGAACGATGATTAGTGCTAGTAACTATATACATTCAAGTATTAGGATAAAATATATATATGGGCTACATGGTGGCAGACCTCTGGTGAGAAGGAGGTGTCAGCATGATCCCCAGTGCCACCCAGCACCAGGAGTGCCCAGGTGAGCATGATCTGGGTGGGGGAGGGTGGGAGGCACCACCTGAGCAGGTCTAGCACAGAGATTGGCAGCAGACTGAATCCTCTTTCTCTCCCAGGCTGCATGGCCACAGACCGGTGGGATGGAGGTGTCATTTTGATCCCTGTCGCCACTCAGAGCCTGGAGTGCCCAGAGGGAGGGACCCTTCCCAGGTGAGCATGATCTAGGCAGGGATAGGGGGGCCTCCTCCTTGCACAGATCCCAAGCCCTGCTGGGGTGAGGGCTTGTGGGGGGGGATGGAGGAAGGAGAGGGGAGATGGGGGAGGAGGGAGTGACCCACCCCTTGTCTGGTCTTACTTACACTCTAGCCAGTCCCCACCACCACAAGAGAAACACTAATGAACCAACTTTAGACAGAGGAGGATGAACAACAACAAAAAGCCCTAAAACACCCATCTCCTTCCTGGGCAGGGGGCATGAGGTGCACGGAGGAAGTTAACAGATAAAGGACTGAATATCTAACCATACTAAGGACTCATCAAAGAGCTACATTAATATGGTCACTAATTCTTGGAAGCCAAAATCAGGGAGTAGAGAAACCTGTAATGACAACATGTTAACCTCCCGTACCACGATGGGAGGAAGGCCACAGAGTCATGACAGAGCCCCATGGGGGAACGGCAAAAGGCAAATGGAGAGGACACAATCTGGACTAACTATGCACTAATGTCTTGTTCCAAAAGGAACTTGTTCACTAACAAGGACTGGAAGACTGACTCTCTAAGTCAGAGTCCAGCAAAATGGCAAAGAAGCAGCAACATAGAACTAAAACCAGGATGGAAGAGCTGACCAACAAGATGGATGAAACACTGAGTGGCTCCAAAGGAGTTGGAGAGAAAACATACCACAAAGCCAAGAATCGAAATCTAAACAACACGATCTACTGGTACCCAGGAACCCAGATCCTTGGGGGGGGGGGGGGGAAGGGGGTGGCATGCTTTAGAAAAGGAAGAGACCTATGGGTTAAAACATGATCAGATAAGCAGCAGCTAGAGGAGTTGGAGTGACCAGAGTCGGGAGGGGGTTGGGGGAGGGGTGTATACCCAAGGGGATAGCAATTATGTGAAATAAATAAATAAGAGGAAAAATATATATAAAACTCAACTGCATTTCTATATGCAAATAATTAACTAGTAAAACAATCCTATTTATAATTGCAACAAAATAATTTAATATCTCACAATAAATTGGAACAAAAAATGACAGAGTTGAGTACCAAAAAATACAATACAATACTGTTCAAAAAAATAGAGGACACAAAGAAATGAAAAGATAGCTTAAGCTTATGGTTTAGAAGAATTAACATCACCAAGAAAGCTACATTACCTACAGATTCAATAAAATACCTACTAAGATTTTAAAACAACTTGGATGGAGATTATGTTATGTTATGTGAAACAACTCAGAAAGAAAACAAAAAAAAATATTGGATGGTCTCACTTGTAGAGGGACTATAGGTCAAACAAAGGATCAGGAAAAATTGCAGTTAAACTATAAAAAATTGCAGGCAAACTATAGATCTGAGGCAAACTGTAGATCTGCTGCTAAATACAGTAGGGGAGGGGAAGTAAAGAGGTCAAAACAGGAGAGAGAAGAGAAGAGACTATGGGGATTGTGACAGTGCTGTGGTGTTGGGAGAATTACACATGTGCTAAAATGAGCAACAATGTGAGAAAACAAAGGAAAGTAATTTAACAACAAAAAACATAACTTAATATCAAAACAAAAATAATTCTAAGACTTTCTTCACTGAAATAGAATAAAATTACAAGATTTATTTGGAACTACAAAACATCTCCAAAGCAAAACACTCTTACAAAAACTGAAATTTAAGATGTCATACTTACTCCCTGATGTCAAACTATACTACAAAATAACAGTAATTAGAATATCTTGGTATTGGAATAAAAATAAGCACATTGATCAATAGAGGAGAATTGAGAACCCAGAAATATGGATAAATGATTTTCAATAAAGGAGCCAAAAGTTTGAAATGGAGCAAGAGAAGTCTCTTAAACAAGTGATTGTGTAAAAACTAGACACTATGTAACACTGTGATGTTACAATTTTATAGCAAATACATGTATTTGTTCATTCAGATCAAAGTAAGTTTTGATACGTCTTCAAATCACAGTTTCTGTCTCAGTGTTCCCAAATCTTGGAATTTCCTGGACCCATTAAGAGCTGTGCAAGCATCTTTTGTCACAATATATTTTCTCTTATCCTTATTTTCTGAGAAAGCTTCAGAATTATACAACTTTAAATGGCATCTTGCTATGTTCATGAAGGAAATTTTTGGTGAACACCTAAGGAGGGGAATGCTTGTCAGGAACCGGACATGAATATTGTTGGAACTTGAAGTCCCACACTGATTTCCTGGGAGGAGAGAGAGGCTAGATGTGAAGTTTAATTACCAGTGCTCAAAGATTTTTTTATCATTCGTGTCTTGTAATGTTGTAATAGAAAGATCATGAAAGCTCTAGAGGAAGAGACTTCAGAGAACTTATAAGTTGATGGACCTATGAATTGGCGAGGCCATGGGATTTTTCATATCTTTTCTTTGCATTTCACCCTATATTTCTTTTCCAGCTGTCTGTTCTCGATATTCTTTAGCTTTCTTTGTAATTAATCAATGATCTAGTGATTAGAAAGGTTTAGTGAATCATGTGTGCTGCTCTAGCAAATTAATTAAAGCTGAGGTGAAGGCTGTAGAATCAATGATTTATAGCTAGTCAGAAGCATAGATAATATTTTGAGGCTTTCAATAGTCATTTTATGTCTAAGGAGAGGACTGTAGGCACTACTGATCTGTAGCTTGTTGACTAGTGACATGAGCTCGCCTGGAGCTTGTGTCTGGTGTTTGAAATGGAAGGTGGTCTTAAGAGACTGAACCTTTAACCTATGAAAACTGATGTCATCTCTGCATAGTGTAAGAAAAATACTTGAAATCTTGGACACAATGCTGGTTCCTGAGACTTGTTCGTGTAGAAATCTAACCCCTTTAGATTTTAGCACATTCTTTAGTAGCTTTTACTTTTGATTCACCTATTAATGTGAGATACTTTTTCCAAAAGTTTAGAATTGTATTACTCACATAACCCATGTTTGACCATTAGGTTAAAATATATATGTAATTGTTACCTGTATAGGAAATTTACTGATGAATTAACAATGTTAGGTATAAGGGCACAGTACTATACTTATTTTCAATGATGCCTTTTTGTTAGTTGTGTGCCTGACAAGGGACAGCTGGAGCTATAAAGTGATAGCTACAGTCACATGTGTTTCAAAGACAGAGGGCAAGAAACTAAGACTCCTATACTGTTTTGGAGGAATGTGTTATTTGGTAACAATCACTAGAAATGCAGGGATTTTAAAATATCTGTGTATGGATCAGAGTTTTCAGAGTATCCTATGCTGGCAGGAAAATTGTCATTTAGCAGAATTTCTATTTCTGTACTATCATTCTCTCTGATGTCCTTACATAACGTTGAGTCACTGAACTAGTGGCTGAACTAGTACCAGATCATGAAACCACTGAAAACAATTTGTACAATTCCCTCCAAGTTTTCTGAGGAATCTACATTTTCAAATTTTCTCCCTCTATATTTTTTATAGCAGTTCACTCAGAAAATAAAAGGCGATATTGACTGCACTTTGGCTGCTTTTATACTTGTTGGGGAAAATCTAATCAGATCATCTCCTTAGGCACCATATTGAAAATTTTGGTGTGTCTTGTTTAATTAAGGTGGAACCTCACAAAAATTCAGTGTTATTTCAGATACTTTGATCTTCTCATCTTTGCTTTTTTATGTTTGATATTCTCAGGATTTGTTTTTGATGTGATGGCACTTTTAGGATCCAATTTTATTTAGCTCATGCTCTATACCTCAAATTATGCTTTTTTGTTTTACATAAAATAATGTATTTACTCTGAAATCTACTCTTCATATAGAGGACTAATTTGACTCCTCTAAAGCAGGGTTTCTCCATCGGCACTGCTGACATTTTGAGCAGGATAATTCTTTGTTGTAGAGGGTTGCCCTGGCATATTAAAACTTGACACCCACTTCCAATTTGTGACAACCAAAAATGTCCTCACACATTGTCTCCTGCGTAAAGCAGCAATTTTTCATCAAAGGCAATTATTTTACTGTAGGGAGTATATATCTAGCCACTGGGAAAGAGTATATACCTAGTTGAGTGCTGAGCAGATATGCTCCTAATCAAGCTATATAATGTAGAGAGCAGATCCCACAAAGAAGTATCCTTAATAAAGTGTGAGTAGCCTTGAGTTGAGAAACTTGGTTTCTAAATTTGTAGCTTTTTTAACAACTAAAATATCACTATTTTTTATTTAGAGGTTAGAGTACCTGGCTTACTTTTCTAAGATGATCAACTTTCTTCAAATATAGTCTGTATGTATGATAGAAAGTAGCACAGATCATGCTTATCTGTATTTTAGAGATTTTTGGAGATTCTATGGTCGATGTTTCTATGTTTCCATAGTTATCATATTCAGTTCCATGTTCTGCACTTGATAATCTTTCATCAGGTTCTGTGGTGTCAGCTGTAGAAATCTGATGATTATGTTTGCACACTGGGAAGCTTTCAGATTTATTTGCTCTTATGTTAGCAGTACTACAAGTTGCAATAATGTCACTTTACATTGCTTCAAACTTCATCTCTGCTGAATATTTAAACCATACTAGCAATTTTTATTAAGAAAATTAATGATTTGTAAAACACTTTTTTTTGTTTGTTGTTTTCTCTCAATACAGACATTAAGTGTGCCTCTACAAAAAGATACAACAATTTTCAGGACCATGAAGACTTGGTAGTTCTGAGTCCTCTCACTCACCTGTGGAAGCTTGAGATGATGTCCTTCCCCCTCACCCCCCTTGTGGCAGTTAACAGGGTGCCACTCCCCCATTGGTTGGTGGCAACCCCTCCTCCCCTTGGGTGTGGCAGTTAAACTGCCAGCAATTAGAACAGAAAGTGGGACCAGAAGCAGAGATAAAAAGGCAAGGTGCATTGTTGACGGCCACATAGGGTACGAGGAATGAAACGAGGAGAAATGGCCTAGCCACAGCCAGGGGTTAAATGGAAGTATGAACCATGAGATAACTTTATTAATAAAAGGAAGAGGTATATATAGGAACACAGGGCGATGACCTGGTGAATTTTATGGAAGATAAGCCATCCTGAGAGACAATATTTTAAAGCAAAGAGTAATTGAGGAAGGGGTAGTGTAGGGGTGGTCTCTAATTCTAGAAAGGCATAACATTGAT
>PVHY01003170.1:0-34452 GCA_004024945.1 Uropsilus gracilis
AGGCACGAGCCATCGTGCCCGGCCTCCATGTTATATTCTATAAAAATAGTCTTGAGCTCCTGTCTGATGACAGTGTCTTCATTTCCTGTCTGCAGATTTCTAGCTCCTGCCCATTTTCTGTGGTTTCTTGTTAAGTGTTTATTTGTGGGGATGGTTGTTCCATATGTTAGTTTAGATACATTTTCTCCTGCTTTTCTCACAACTGAAACTCAACAAAATCAACTGTTAGGTTATATTCCCTTTTTTTTTTAAATGAAACTCACTCAAAATTAGTCATTTTAAAGTGATCAATTTGGTGGCATTTAGAATGTTCACAATGTTGTATAATCAACTGCCTTTAGATTCAAGATATTTTCATCTCCCCAAAGAAAATCCATGTCCATTAAGTAGTTCCCCTTTTCAGTCATCTTATCTCTTGACAATAATCTGCCTTCTGTTCCTATAAATTGATCTACCTTGTATATTTCATGTAAGGAGAATCATAAAATATGTGACCATTTTTGTCTGACTTCTTTTACAATGTAGCCAGTGTCAGTATTTCATTCTTTTTCTGACCAAATACTATTCCATAGTATGCATATGCCACAGTGTGTTTAGCCATTATCTATTGATGAATAATACAGTTGTTTCTAATTTTTGACTAGTATGAAAACTTGAAAACCACGGTTAGGATAGTTTATGTAGAAGTATTTATTTGAATAGTTGTACTATCTTTGAAACTTTTCTTTAAACCTAAATTTATGCTACAGGAAACATTTATTTAAAAAAATGTATGACACCCAAAGTTAGAAACAGATCTATTTTGCATTCTTTTGACTCATATTATTTTTTCAATAAGTATTTACTTTTTGATAAATTTAGATTTTAAAGCAAAAACAAATTTAGCACATTGTTCTGTTCCTCTTAATAGTAACATTTTATATAGGCCAAAACTACTAAAATGACATTATTTACAAACTCCAGACTTTATTTTAATTTTACTGGCTTTAACACTAATGTTTTTTCATTCTAAGTTCCCTTGTAGGATTGCACATTGTGTTCATTATTCAGGTCTCCTTAATCTCCTTTCATTTGGGACAGATTCTCAATCTTTCTTTGTTTTCATGAACTTGAGAGAGTTTTAAGGAGTACTGGTTAGATATATTATTGACTTCCTTAATTTGACCTTGTTTGATCTTTTTCTCTTTTAAACTGTATCTTGGAGGAAGAATTCCATAAAGGAATTGTGCCCTTTACATCACATCACATCAGAGAATATGTTTTATCACCAGGACTTATCACCACAGATGTTAACCTCCATTACTTAGCTGAGGTCACATCTACCAGACTTTTCCACTATAAATTCCCTCCCAACCTTTACTATATTCAGATCTTTGAAAACATGTCAATAAGTACAAACCATAAGTCTAGAGGGAAGAATAAGTAAGTTACTTGACATTCTTCTGTAAGGACTTTTCTTTCTCCAATTTATTCAATCATTTATATGTGTAATAAAAATTGTGAATATTTTATTTCATGCCCTTTTGAAGTCTTTTCACCTCAAGTGGTAGATGCAGGGTGAGTGCAGTTTAGTGTGTTTTGAAAGCAAGAAGACCTCAGGTTTAGTATAGAACGTAGCAAATACAGAATATATTATACAATTTTCATCTTGGGTTGAAAGCATGGGTGGTTTGAAGACATTTACTTGGTAAAGATGAAGTACATTTGGTGCAAATTTTAATAGGAGGCTATATTTGAGATTTTTAGAGAGCTTGTTTGATTAGGGCCTACGTCTTGTGACTGCTCATCTGGGCTATTGTGTTGGTTGTAGTAATCAAATCTTTGCTATGGTCATATTTGATGTTATCAATACATTTGTAGATGTGAATTCATGACCCCAACATGGGCAGCATTAAAATTTAGGCATTGTCATTAGCTGTGTCTGAAAAACACAAAGGCTTAGGCCTCATGGGGGTGCTTTCTTCTTTTATTTTGTTGTAAATCTTGAGAGCTCTGGTGAATATAGGAAACTAGCAACCCTGGTGATTGTTTCAAAGCCCAGGTGGGGAAGAGAAAATGAATCACCAGGAGGGTGTGTGAGCTAAAAGTGGAGCCTCTGGTTTTCAGGAGGGGAAGGAGAAAAAAGGATATAAAAAGAAAGGAACAGAGACTGAGGGAAACATTTGGGGAGAGGAGAGACAAATATGAGTGGCCAGTAAGAAGGAGCCTGAGTGGCCAGGTTGAACAGAAGCCCCCTGGAAGAGTGAACTGGTGGTGGCAAGGAGCCATGGTAGGAGAGTGACTGGCAGAAGAGTAGCTGGTATCGAGTTGGATGCATGGTAAAGAAAGAAAGTTTGAAGAACCTTGGAGAAGCTGAGCAGCTCAGAACACTGGAGAGAGAAGAATCAAAGAGAAGATGTTTCCATCTTTGTAGACTGCCTGCCTCAGGTTTGGAGGGGCAAAAGGGCACCATCATGGACATGTGTCTTTGAGAACTTTGGAACTGAAAATGGTGACTGGGGTAAGATAACTGGCCACTTGTGGCTTTAAGGACTTTTTGTTATCCTGGTTAATTTTCCTTGTAAATAAAACCCTGTTGATCAAATTGCACTTGACTAGCAACTTATAGGCACAAGTGGTAAGAATCTGAAAGAATCTGGGCAGCAAAAGATACATTTTAAAAGTGCTGCTTTTTCTCCCTTTGGCTTGTTGGTTGGAGGCTTCTGCGGCATTTGCACCTGATTTCAGATAAATGTAGTAGTTCTCTTCAAAATGGCCCCACTCAGCTTACTGGCATTCAAAAAGTTATCTACAAATATCAGTTAAGCAGGGTGAAAGATCTTTTAGAAAGGAAGTTACCTAAACAATCAGATGGTACTACTTAACTCTGCTACTGAAGATTTGGAGACTTGTGACCTTGGAGACTCTTGCTAGACTATACAGCTAATCAGTGGTAAAGCTACCAGAGATGGGAACACTGAGTCTTGAAGAAAAGTGGAAGCTTGTCTTAGGTTGTACTCTAAGCTAATGGTGGAACTGAGATTAATAACCATGTTGGTTAGCTTTCTTCCCTACTTAAAAACTATTCAGAATATTTGTTGGATTAGTATTTAGATTTCCAATTTCTTTTTGCTGCTTTCATTAAGGGAGTGTATTGCTGTTACCATTTTCAAGAACTAAGAGAACTACTGTAACAATAAAGTTATTTACTTCCAAAAAATTAGTGAACATCTAAGAACAAATTCATTTTCAGCGTTGTTTTCACTTAATGTAAAGCATGTCAGTAAAAAATATATAAAATTGTTTAATTTACAGATTCAGTCTCATTATTTAATAACCCCATTTTAATAAGGACACTTCATATTTATGGCAAAGCATTGCTCTTTGATGAATTTTGAGATAGTCTTGCTCTCAGTTTTGGGAATACAACTTTTAATATTAGAGCATTGTTTGCACATATTTGAGAAACTGTAATGAGCAAATATAAAAAGTAATTGAGGTAGAACAACAGTAATTCATTAAAATATAAAAAGTGATGAATTTAAAATTTTGGAAATAAGTATATGAAGACAAGGTTATCTAGAGTTAATATTTTAAATTTCTTGATTTATTAAGGAGGCAGAATAGTTATTGATTTACCTTTGATTCTATTAAGTATGTATGTCAGTTTTGAAGACATATTGTACATCTTAAATCTAAAGATTTCTTTCTTTTCTTTTTTTTCTGCACCTCCCTCCACCCTCCGATTTCTTTTTTATCAATTCGGGATGACTACTGCCATTATCCCTCAAATATTGTCTCTTTGCCATTGCTATTTTGCTGTCTCCTTTATTAATCAAGTAAAGTTAGACTACGTTTAGATTTTATTGTTCCTTGTATTAAAAAAAACAAACAAACCCTTAAAGCATAGCTACTGAAACTGATAAACTTCCAACCCCAGTGATGTATGGGAGTCAGAGAAGGAGAGAAGGAAAGTAATAATTTCACTCAATTGAATAGAATGCATGAAATGAAAGAAAAAAAGGAAGAGAAAAGAAAAAGCAGGATAAAAGAAAAGCACAAAACAATATGGTAGAAATAATTCCAAATATATTAACAATTACAATGTGCGTGATTTGATTAAACTTGACAGTTCAAAGAAATTGTTAGACTGAATTTTTATTTTTATTATTATTATTTTTTAAATTTGTGCTTTCATTTTGTTTACCATAGCAATGACAAAGCAGGCAAAACGGGGTGCTCAACTAAGCTTACAAAGGGGAGCAGCTGGCCCTTTTAGACTGAAATTTTAAAAATCTAGTTATGTGTCTTACAAGACAAATCTAAATTATTAATCTACAGTAAGATTATATGAATGGAAAAAGGAAGTTTACTATTACTGGACAAAATAGACTTTAAGGCAAAAAAGCTATTATTAGGAAGAAGACAAAGTGGACATAGCACCTGGACCTAGACTTCTGAAGAGCTGTCACATGACTGTTGCCTGCGAACTGGGGAGATTCTAGAAAACTTGAGCAATGGCATTTTTGTTTACAGTGTACAGAAAGGTAATGGAGACTAAGACTATCTGTGAAATTAGATGTAACTCGGTGAACATTCCATGTGTTTTCTCCACTGTTTCACAAGATGATGAAAATGAACCTACTTAGAACAGCATAATTTACTGTTTATTTCAACCATTCTTAGAATTTGCCGCAGTACGAATTCTATTATGAGTACAGCGTCCCAAAGCAGTGAGTGCATCTTCAAGCTTTTCATGTGCATACAGAGCACCTGAGAGTCAAGGCAGGCTGACATAGGGTTGTTTTTTTCTAATAAAGCTATCTCCTCAATTTACTACTAGACATCGAGGAATCTTCTCTTTCTAGACAAAACCAAGAAAGAAGCTCTTCTGGTCTTCCAAAAATCTCATTCTTTAGAGCATATTATCATTTTGTCTTAAGATGTTAGTACTAATAAAGAGAAGATGCTAGAAATGGCACTATGGTGATTGGATGGGCATGGGAATGAGCAAAAGTTCAGAGCTGAGAATGACATCTCAGTGCTTAATTGGGACAGGGGTAATGACATCAGGAAGACCTACCATGCCTCTAAGAAGAAAAGAATACTAACTTTAGAGAGAGTTTTTGTTCTATACTGATTTGCTTTGTGATTTATTTGTTTGTTTGTTTGTTTTTTGAGACTAGGTCTCACTATATTGCCTGTGGAACCACGGACTCAAGCAATACCCAGCATCAGCTTCCCAGGTAGCTAGGATTACAGGCACATGCCACCATGCCCAGCTATTTTTTGGGACTAGGTTTCGCTGGGTTGCCCTGGGCAGGACTCAAACCATGATCCCCAGACCTAGCCGCAACTCTATAAGCTGTTGCTTACAAGCATGCGCTACTGTGCCTATCCTGCTTAGTGATTTAAAAATATTTTATTTTTATTTTTATAAATCAATCTTTATTACACGATTTGTCTTCTGGAATATAGTGACTAGTTTTTTCATGTACTTTATTTTTATTTTATTTTTTTTTTTGAGACTAGGTCTTGCTATTTTTGCCTGTGGAACCGCAGGCTCTCGTTGCCCGGGGTACCACAGACTCAAGTAATCCCCAGCCTCAGCTTCCCAGGTAGCTGGGATGACAGGTGCGTGCCACCACGCCCAGCTATTTTTTTGGAACTAGGTCTCACTACGGGACCCAGGTGGGACTCGAACCGTGATCCCTAGCCCCGGCCGTTTCATAGGCTGAAGTTTACAAGCACGAGGCACCGTGCCCGGCCATGTACTTTATTTATTGAAGTAAGTTCATGTGAGCAATTCAGTATATTTTGTTTTTGTTTTTGTTTTTCTGAGACTAGTGTCGCTATTTTGTCTGGAGAACCACAGACTCACGTTATCTGGGGTACCACGGACTCAGACAATCCCCAGCCTCAGCTTCCCAGTAGCTGGGATTACAGGCACTTGCCAAGGCGTCCAGCTGCTTTTTCAAGACTAGGTCTCACTGTGTTGCCCGGGCGGGTCTCAAACCCTCGGACTCAAGCAATTCCCAGTCTTGGCCTCGCTTCATAGGCTGCGATTAAAGGCATGTACCACTGCACCCGGCCCCCTCAGTGTATTTGAACATTCAGAATGTTATGTAACCATCACCTCTATCTAGTTCAATGCCCTAAGGAAAATCTTTATGTTAATTCCCACCTCTCCTCAGCCCTTTGAAATCACAGATCTCTTTTCTGGATATTTCTTACCATAATGTTGTATAGGTTCATCCACAATGTAGCATGTATATCCCTTTTTATAGCTGCGTAATATTTCATTGTATGCAATTATGACATTTTGTTTATTTATCAGATGGGCAAATAGTGTTGCTTACACCTTTTGGGTTTTGTGAATTGTGCTCTATTAATATTCATGTAAAAGTAGTTGAATTATGAAAATAGTTTTCATAATTGATTCTTTTGAAATGTATCATTCAGTTTTCAAATTGAGTTGGAAAGAGGTGTATTATTGACAAGAAACAGCTCAAAGTGATTTGCTCAAGGTTTGGAAGTATTAAGAGGTACAGAAACTGAATACTCTGACAGGAAGTTCTGAGTGTCAGAAAGGAGAATGTGTATAAAAGTGTAGATTAGAAAGCATTATATATATATATTTATCAGTTGATATAGATAGTTGGTATGCAGAAGGCCAACTGATGCTACAGGACTAGTTTCTCACTCGGGAGGTCAGAGCATGCTCTCTCTATTATGGCCAGAAGAGAGATTTTAGAATTGCAAAAGGTATAACAGAGTGGTTGGACACCAGCAAAGGAGTTTGACAAGGCTGTCACATCTGTTCAATATTTCTTCTGAAATAATCATGGGTATTGCTGTTGATGGTTACCATAGTGGTATTAAGGTTGGCAGAAGGAGATGATGTAATCTCCAGTATGCTGATGACATTCTGGCTGCTGAGTCTGTGGTTTATGCACTAGGAAAGCTGGTGCCTTAGAGGAGGGATGATTTAGATACTGGTAATGGCATCTGAGAAGCAGAATATTTTAGCAGCAGCGTAAACTGGGAGTGAATAAGAAAAGCAAGTGAGAGTTGTGCTGTCAATAGTTTATGATAGGTAGAGAGAGCCATGGCCCTCTGGCCTATATAAAAAGAGAGCAAATGGCCTCGTCAGCATTCATAAGGATGAGGTCCAGAGCATAAAACATCTGCTGGGAGGCGTTCGGCTTCCATTATCTTACCTCGGGCACTTTCTTGGTTCTAATTTAGTTCCAGTGTCTGATTAATATGAAATACCTGTTAGCTGAGGCTCAATTTAAAGACTTTTACTGAAAGAAGAGATGAAGATCAACACAGAAATGTGCCTACTGTCAAGCTGAGTTATACCCAGAGTGATGACGACACTATCTTCGTGAGCGAGAAGAATGACAATGGGCTGAAGAAAGCATCATCTGTTTCCAGAATCTTGGAGCATTTCCTTCTGAAATAACTCATTCTGTGTGTCTTCATTTCCTGACAAGTAAATCTTGAAGGACTGAACTGGCATCTATCAGGGCAAAAACTAGTCCGAGGAGCTCAGGCAGATTTGTAACAGGGTTTGTGAAAAGTTTCTTTGAAATTATAAATCAAAATATAACTTTAGTCTATGTATATTTTTATGATGGTGGAAAAACATATATTCTATGTAGAAAAGCTAATGAAATATGCAAAACAGGGAAAAGTTATGCATATTTTATAGTTGATTATTTACAAAAATTATCAATTAACATGTTGCTATTTCTCCTCCCAGTATTTTATCTATTTATTTTATATAGTTGGAACCTTACTTTAAATTTATTTGTTTTTCTGTTGTTAAGATTTGATTTATTTGTACATTTGTTTCTGCTTCTCTTGATTCAAGAGTTATTCCAGGACTGTGGAATAACTTGTGGAATGACTGGACTATTCCTGATAGAACAGGGAAAACTGAAGGCCTGGAACTGGCTACCCTTCTTAAACATGACATGACAGATTTGAGCAAACCGCTCTCTCTGGCATAGCTCAAAGCTGCTGATTTTCTCTGAATGCTAACTATGACAGTAGCCCTTTGGCAAATTTCAGATTTCTTTGGAAATTATAATCTGAAAAGCTCTTTATGATTTGCAAATTTGCGCACAGGGAAACCATGAGAAGATAACAACATGGAGATGCTTAGAGTGCAGTGGAAACCTAAGATAGAGGGCAGAATGGGGATCTAGAAATTACTCTGATAGGCTCTTTCCTTTCCTTTCTACTTATCCAGCCCATATTTCCAAGACCAATTTGAGTTCCACCTTCTATAAAGCCTTTCCAAATCAATCTTTTTTTTTTTTTTTTCTCACCTCAGATTCTATAGCAGTTTAGACTTCACAGTATGGCTGCTCATGAACTGAGTTAAGGAGTTTTACAACCCATAGCATTTCTACACACAATAAGTCCTGTGGAAGGCCTTAAATGAATGGCTATAAACTCTCTGTGAAAGTTGAGTTCTACATCTCTCTCAATGGGTGAACTCTGTGACTCCATCACCACTGTCATGCTGAGGCCAACTTTAAGAGGCGGGCAGCCTCTACTTTCTTGGAATTCTGACTCTAGGGAAGAAATCGGATTCTACTGAGACTGCCTCATGTGGAAATATAGTGATGCTTATCATTCCCCACCTTTTGTCCATTTCATCCCAAATGCCAGTCGTGTGAATAAAGGCACCACATTGGACTTTTTGGTCCCAGCGTATGCCACAGGCAAACCAAGACTCCAAAAACATGAATTTAGTTGTAAACTCCCACCTGTCTCCAGGCATTTGAGCCACCCAGGTGAGAATCCATCATCCCAGTCACCTTGGAACAGAAAAATTCACCAAATGAGACTTGCCTCAATTCCTGACCCATAAAATCACGAGAAAGAATTAGATATCATTACTTTTGTATACCATAAGGTTATGAGCTAATATATTGCAGCAGTAGAGAACCAGAAAAGGTTCCTTGAGTAAAGGTCTAGGCCTTTTGCTGTACATTTATTCATTTAAAAAAATATTTATACATATATATATACTTAAATTGTTTTGTATCCCAATTACTCCCACCACCATGTTACCCATGAACTGTCATCCTATTCACTTACATTCATCCCCCTCCTCAATTTGCCCTCCCTCCCTCCCTCCCTCTCCTTTTCTGTACATTTCAATTCAGTTATCAGTTTGTTAATTTTGACTCTTTTTTGTCTTTTGTTTGTTTTCCCTATATTCCACATATAAATGAGACCATCTAGTATTTATCTTTTCCCTTTTGACTCATTTCCCCTAGCATAATTTCTTCTAGTTCCATCCATGTTGCCACAATGACATGAGTTTGTCTTTTTCTGATTGCTGAATAATACTCCATGTGTGAACATACCACATTTTTTTGAGCCATTTGCCCATGGCATTTGGGTTGTGTTCATGTCCTAGCTATTATAAACAGTGCTGAGATAAATATATGAGTGTGGGTTTCCCTTTGAATTAGTGTTCTTGTATTCTTTGGGTAGGTTCCCAAAAAAGAGATTGCTTGATCAAACAGTTGCTTCATTTTAAGTAGTTTGAGGGTCCTCCACATAGTTTTCCGTAGTGGCTTGACCAGTTTGCATTCCTACTAGCAGTGGGAAAGTGTTCCTTTTTCTCCATATCCATGCCAGCACTTGCTGTTGCCTGCCTGTTTTTTTGATATGGACCATTCTAATAGGTGTGAGGTGGTATCTCATTTGGCTTTGCTTTGCATTTCCCTAATTATAAGTGATATTGAGCATTTTTTCATGATCCCACTGGCCATTTGTATTTCCTCTTTAGACAAGCATCTTTTAAACTCTTCTGCCCATTTTTTGACTGGACCTTTGCTTTGTTTTTGAGTTATGTGAGTTCTTTGTGGATCTTTGGTATCAGACCCTTACCAGTTGTATAGAGAGCAAAATTTTTTTCCATTCAGTCAGGTATCTTCTTGTTTTGCTATTGTCTCTTTTGCTGTACAGAAGCTTTTTAGTTTGATGTAGTTCCAGCTATTTAGTAAAATTGTATTGTGTGAGCTTCTTCTTTGTACCCAGCATAAGACATTCTTAGGGATCCTTTAATTTGAATTTGTCAACTTAAGGGTCTTTAGGCAGGGTGGAGAAGGTTTAATCTAACAGAACTGGGAATTACTAACTTAATTGTTGTTTCTCTAATTGTTTTTCTGTTGTTAATAATTGGAAGAAGAGGTCACTTAAGTAGGGCTCTTTATCCTGGACACAGCTTTCTCAGCAACCAAGACTAACTCAATAGCAGAGCCCCCCCCCATGTTTTCCAAAGCATTCATAATAATAAGAAGAACAACTATAATATAGTTCATAATGAAGCATACTTTGAGTAGAAAAGTAGACTGAGAAGAAAAGTATATCAATCAGGACATATCAGTAGTACATTTTTATAACTTTTCAGAGGGTTTGTACTACTGGATTGAAGAGTTGAATATCTTAACAAATTGAAAAACATCTGCTAAGAAGACACTTGACTTATAGCAGAGTTTCTCAAATTGTGATGTTTGGGTCCATTTGCATTCATACACCTAGATTATTAAAAACATAACTTTTACTTCTGTCCTGGAGAGTCAGAATCAGGAATGACTATATGAAAAAGAGCTCCAGGTAATCATTAAGAACATTCACATTTGAGAAACACTGGTATGTTAGAAAAGAGCACCAAGTTAAGAGAATGGGGTTCTAGTTCTGAAGCTGGCCTCTTTCCAATAACAGATCACTTCACCTTTCTGGGTCTCAAATCAAATCAGTCGCCTGGGAGACAGTTGAACTCTATGGTTTCTCTGTCTGCCATGGCATCATTCAGTTCCTACACCAGGTCAACTTAACCCCTCTCTCCCTTGTCCTCTATACACTGAAATATGTAGGGCACACACTCTGCCCCAAGAGGTTGGCTGTCTATGAGGTCATTGTCTTCACATCTTCTCTGTTGGCCTAGAGAGAAATAGGTATAGATTGGAAGAACATGGTGTTACTTCATCTTTAAACATTTTAAAAGCAAACATTAGCGCCAAGGCCAAGGTCTCCTCAGAATAACAAAGGTCTGCATTCAGTGTTGTAATTAAACTCAAATCATTTCTTAAATTATAGGTTTTATTTTTTATATAAATAATTAAATTATAGGTTTTAAATGGCAATTGCGCAGCCTTTAAGGTTTCCTCTTGCCTTGAGCACCATTGGGTAAATGTGTTCATGATTGAATTAGCAGACCTTTGATTTTAAAAGGACTTTTCAGTGATCTTTTATGGTAGATTAAAAAGCAATTTACTAATTTATAGTTCATAGGAATTTAGAATACTCCTTGAATTTGTAAATCAATTCTGTGCTAACAAATGTGACTATATCTGCAAACATTTCACATGGAGATAGCTGGTATTGCACACAACTTAAAGTTGCAATTACATGCTGGGCATGGTGGTGCATGCCTATAAGCGGCAGTCTAGGAAGCCACGGCCAGAGCCAGGGATTGCAGTTCAAGTCCCGCTGGGGGCACACGTAGAGAGACCTAGTCCCAAAAAATAGCTGGCCGTGGTGGCGCATGCCTGTAATCCCAGCTACCTGGGAGGCTGTGGATTGCTTGAATCTGTGGTACCCTGGGCAACGTGAGCCTGCAGTTCCACAGGCAAAAAGAGCGAGACCTAGTCTCAAAAAAAAAAAGTTGCAATTACATGATCAGTAAGACTGTATTTTGTGAGCTTCTTCTGTGTACCCAGCATAAGATCCTCCTAGGGATCCTTTAATTTGGATTTGTCAGCTTAAGGGTCTTTTGGTTGGGTGGAGAAATGTTTAATCTAACAGAACTGGGAATTACTAACTTAATTGTTGATTCATCCTTTCTCTAATGTGTTTTCTTTATTATAGTGTGTAATCACAGTTCAAAAATAATTGGAAGAAGAGGTCACTTATGTAGGGCTATTTATCCTGGGTGTAGTTTTCTCAGCAACCAAGAATAGCTCAATAGCAGAAACACCCCCTTTGGGTTTTTCAGGTATTGATAATTATAATAAGAACAACAACTATTATAATAATAATAGTGATTACTCTGTGCCAGGTAACTGTTAGCTTCTTTATCTTTGTAACAGCTCTATGAAATTTATACCAATGTAATATAAATAATTTACTGTCGATGAAACTAAAGTATAGATTAAATACTTTCCCAGGATACCAGAAGTAGAAAAACGATGGTGCTGAAATTTGATCTTAAGGACCCTGGCTCCAGAGCATGTGATATAATTGCCTTTATCACCAATGACAACTGGATTCTTTCCACATGAACCAGCTCAGTTTTAAATGGAGATTGGTTTTCTAAAAGGATTAATTATTTATAGTGAAGGCAGGTATAAGAAGTCAGTGGATAAAACCTATAAAGCTCGATACCCATGGAGAAAAAAATCCAACACCTTTCCCCCTTTTTTCCTTTCAAATTCAATTGCAAACTATTTCTCAGCCTTTGACAAGTCAAGTTAAATCTGTCTCAAGTGGAATTGAAAGGTTCTAGCCATTGATGGGAAGTTGAGCATTTCTTTGGTAGTTTTCTGGGAATGAACCTTGTTTGGAGCTGGTGAAAGCACTTTGTTTTGACACCCCTTCCATAGGAGGGAGAAGACTGAAAAATGTGGTGTGGGAATACTCTTCCTATGGGGGCTAAGACTGAAGATAGGGTTTATTTTACTGGTTTTCTTGGGATTTTGCCAGGATGGAAGGAATTTGAATCCCAGGGAAGTAAAAGATTTGATTGTTGCCATTAAAAAAAAGAAAGAAAAGAAAAAAAAATCAGAAAGATCAAAGAATGAAGCAACACAGTCCAAATAGTAACACCAGTACTCCAAGTGACTGGCAAACTCAGACATTTTCCTAAGTTATTCATTCAGAATTCTGCAAAAATTACAGCTCTTCTAAATTGGGGAAGAATATAGAGCCACATATGTTTACTCAGACACTAATGGTTTCCTATTCTACATCCTCTTGAACTTGGTATATTTGGTATGAGATAAATTATTTGTTTCAAAGGTATAGTTACTGGGTCATTCATAATTGGGAAATTCATAATTCAATTCATAATTGAAAAAATTCATAACTGCTGAGTCAGAAGTTATTGGAAAGACTCCTAGAAGTTGGAGTTCAGGTTTCACAGTCTGTTGTCATCTTTGATTTTTTTCTATTTCCCTCTCAACTTTTGCATTTCTTTGATCTTTCTCCTATCATGGAATGCCAAATTGGAAGGCAAATCAATTCATTCTTTCCTGTGGCAATTGAGCAGCCTGAAAAGTGGGGGAAGTTAGAGAGTATTGGGTTCAGATGAGGGAATCCCAGCAAGAAGGTGGCTTTGTTCTTAAAAGATGTCAGGAACCCATAGTGTTAGGGTTCTATCAACATGCCGCCTAGCACTCCAACACCTCCCTTACTCAAGCCGTCCCTAGGTCCTGGCCATTCAGAGTGGTCAAGCCCTGGCAGAGCCTGGAATTTAGGGTTGGGCAGTTGGAATCCAGTCTTCTCTGAGTTATCCGAAATAGAATGATCACCAGTAGCAGGACTGGAGCCAGACAGGGACAAGATTGCCTTAAATTGATACAAATAGTGCTCTTTCAGATTTTCAAGATACTAAACATGGAAATCTAGATTCAGATTTGCCTTCATTAGTTTCAAGATTATTACTATATTCTTCCCATTATCCCCACATCACTGCCAGAGTTGGGAAACTAAAGTAACTATTCTTTATGTCTATAACTTGCTTTTATTGTGCCCTTCTTGTTTAAAAGTCTACTCTACCTTTACCCAAACTGTGCAAGGCTTCCCTTCTCGCCTTCTCTTGTTTGCCAGTTGGCCTTCTCCTCCCTGCCCTCGATCATCCCAAGCCCTCCCCTCCTTTCATTTCTTTTAGTTTTTATTTTCACAAATTAACATCTTATAGGCATTAACTGAAAGCCACCCTGAAAAGACATGAGGCAGTGAGGGTGAAAGGAGGCATCACTGCCAGATTTTAACTAATTCCTGCTGCCAGCCCTGAGTTCTGTGGCATTTACCACAGCTGTGAAATTGCAATAAACAAGGACTGTGCTTCTATTTCTAACCTTTCCTCTGTTGGTGCTGATGACATGAATTGAATGTTGAACAGTAATACCATACTGTCGTCTTCTAAATGTATTACATATTATTTTGAAAGAGAATTGAGGGTAACATGACCTGGGGAGATGAAGGAGGGCAGGGTTTGAGTGGAAAGAGAAAGCCTAGTAATATAGTAGGAAAATATTAATTTTTTAATTCAAAAGAATTTGTCATCACAGTAATCCAGTAATGCGCTGGCCTCAAATGAGGTGTTAATTAAATATATATAAAGGTATTAATTATATATAGGTATATTTGTATGTATGTTTGCATAGATATATGTATCACAATTGCAGAAGAAAACATTTGAAAAAATCATTTCTTTTGAGATTGAGAATGGTGACAAAGAAAGGTTGATCAAATGAAAATTAAAATATCGCCTGTTATATCATGACTGCCTGTGCTACAAACTGCAAGTTCTCTGTCTTTACTTATAAGTCAATCTCATTCATTAAGCAGGTATTCTTTTCAGAGTCTAAAAACAGTTGGGACCTGAAGGAAAGGAGGGTTTCTCTAGTAAAGTCTTTTGTAGCATCTAGCCCCATGACACATGATACATAAAATATATGGGCTCTTGCTTTTTGCCAGGCACTCTACTAAAATTTATACACATTATCTTACTCCATCCTCAGGTCAGCACTATGAGGAAAACAAAAGGATCATCTTACTTAGAGGTTGGGGGACAAAAAGCTAAATATGTTAAGATACCAATGTCATCGGTACCTACCTGGCTTTACAATAAATGCCTTTAATATTTTTTAAAACTTTCTGGTTTTCTTTAATGTATTATGAAGGTAGTGCATGGGCAGTTCAGCAGTGAGACATCCAGAGCCATCTCTGAGGCCTAAGGGGCAGTTGACTCTCCCGACTTTCAACAGTTCAAAGCAGGGTTACTTTTGCATTTTCCAGCCCTCAGGAAATAGGAAATAAAGAATCTAAAGCAAGTATTTTTTTAAGGACTTGAACAGAAGTTGAACTCTGGTCATATTTGTATCCACTCCTACCAGACCAATCACATGGTCCCCACCTACCTTCAAGGAAAGTTGAGAAATGAAGTCTCTGATTGAGCAACTATAAGCGGTGAAAGCAGCCTTGTGTTTTCTTGGGGGCTGTTGGATGTTCTCTACCACTAAATGTAGGGAGGCAAAAGCAGGCAACAAACAGATGATCAGAGCATGGGCCTGAAATTTTGCCTTTAAAATAATGAGTTCTTAAGTGGCTTAGTCTATTTCCAAGATATATGTAAGTGTCCATGAAAGGTTACTCAAGCAGATCGAGGACCTCTACGTGGACCTGATTCTAGCACTAATTGGCCCTGTGACCTAGGACACATTGCCGTGATTAGTTTCCTTCAGCCTACTTTCTCTCCTGTTATTTTGTACTGATAATACTAGTCTCTGTTGTTAATAAGGATAAGATTTAGTTAAGCCTCCGCAAACACAGACTCTCAGAGAAATAGGCAAACAGGAAAGTTTTATTAAAAGACTGAGCTGAGGGCACTTGGGTCGAGGGCACTTGGGTCTCAGAAGGAAAGTCAGACACAAGGCCTCAAGTTTTTTTAAAACAGGCATTTTAAAGGTTTTGTAAAAACTACGAATACATTTTTTGCATGTTAACCATATAGAGGCAATTTCCTGCATGACGTGGTACAAAATTGGCATAGAATATACAAAATTGGCACATCTCTGAATATCTCTGAGAATACCTCCATGAAACTGGACTTTTCATCTTAGATAAGTTCTTTTTCTTCTGCACAAGCCGTTTCCTCCCATTTAAGGGAAGGGTAGACAGTTGTGTGTCCCTTTATTATCTTGTTTTTTAGCTTTCCCACACATAGTCTGGCGCTGATTTAGCCAAAGTTAGGAAAAGTTCCACGAAGACCTAGTTAAGTCTCCTTTGACCTTGAGATGCCTGCATCCCAAGTCAATTTTTAGGCTTATTGGTTTACACTTTAGGTCTCAGTCTTGAGGGATTAAAGAACTTACTCAGGGGGCTTTAAAACTCATTTTTACAAAGGATTAAATATAATCTGCAAAAAGAATTGCTCAAAATTGTATTTCCTTATCATTGCCCAGTTGATACGTTTTTGATACTCTTTGGTACACAGGAGGAGAAAAGAGACAGAAGTAGGTGCAGGAACATGGGGAATTTGCAAAAAGTAAAATGGAGTAGAATAGTTGGGGTGGCAAAAGAGCTAAGTAAGTTTACATCCTAAATTAACAGTGAGCTCAAGTGAAGTTAACTAGGTATTATATCTTTCCTCTGTGTTCAGTTGCATTTATCTGAAAGCATCTTTATTTTGTATTCATTATTGAAGAATATTTTTCTGTAGTTAGCATAAAATAGAATTTTGAGTTGACAATGGTGTGTTTCTTTAGCACTTTAAAGTTTTCGTCTGCTCCATCCTTTCTGAAAAAAAAAATCAGCCTTCATTATTATCATTATTTCTCTGTGTTATTTTTCTCTAAATGCTTTCAAGATTTTCTCTTCATTCTTTGTTCTCAGAACTTGACCATGATATTGATAGACGTGGTATTCTTTATATTTATCTGTGACATGGTTTTCTAATTTCTTGAAACTATAGATTTATGTCTTTCATCAGGTTTTGGCAATTTTAGTCATTAGTTTCTTTAAATATTTATTTCTGTCCCTATTTCCTTTATTTTCAATTTTGGGAGCCCCAATTTCACATGTGTTAAGCTTTCTGTCATTATCTCAGAGTTTTATGAATCTGTTCATGATTTTTTTCCCCTGCTTTTCAGAATGAATAATTTCTTTTCACTAGTCATCAGGTTAACTCATTTTTACAAAGCTCAGTCAATTCTTGTTTTAGGTATTTAATTATTCATTTGTAAAATGTCCAATTGATCTTTTAAAATAGTTTCTGTTTCTCTGCTGGAATTTTCTATTGTTCATTCATTCAAAACTTGTTTTCTTTTATACCTTTCAGCATAATTGTAATAGTATTTTAAACTTCTTGTCATTTGGGTTATCTTTGTGTTGATTTCATGGTATTATTTTCTCTTGAACGCATGTCATATTTTCAAATATATTTATACATTTGGATTTTATGCTGATATTGAACTATTCACTATAAAGACTATAGGTTTCTTTTTCATTCAATACTTGTATTATTACCCGGGGCTCTTTGGAGTTTTGTGCAGTTCAGTGGACGGTTATAGATTTGCATGGAGTTCATATGCATAATTTGGGGCTTTCTCTCTGATTCATTTTTAGAACATACCCCCTTCAACTTTAGGTTTCCATGGTGCCTCTGGACTCTTTCTTCATAATCTCCAAGTTAGTATGACTTGAGGTTTTCTATCATATTAGTTGCCTATCTGATATGGACTGGCCCTTCCTGGAGATAAAAAAAAAAAAAAAAGTCATAAAAAATTAAAATGGAGCCGGGCACGGTGACTCATGCCTGTAAGCTTCAGCCTATGAAGCGGCTGGGGCCAGGAATCGTGGTTGGAGTCCCACTCAGGGCAACACAGCGAGACCTAGTCCCAAAAAATAGTTGGGCGTGGTGATGCACACCAGTAATCCCACCTACCTGGGAAGCTGAGCCTGGGGATTGCTTGAGTCCGTGGTACCATGGGCAACGTGAGCCTGCAGTTCCATGGGCAAAAATAGTGAGACCTAGTCCCAAAAAAAAAAAAAAAATTAAAATGTACCTCTTGTCTTTCCTTCTTCCAAATCAATGTCTCTCTTTCAGTATCTGGTTTTGGATTTTGTTTGTTTGTTTGTTTTAATTTTTTCCCCCACCGTCATATTTTGGTTGCTGTTCTGTGCCTTCAGATAATTGTCTATTTATGTTTATAGTTGTTATCTTGAGGGAGTGGGGAGGGATGGTTAATTCAACAGGGATTTCTCTTCCATTTTTAGAAGTTAAACTGTCTGCAGCATTATAAGACATATGGGGATATAGTTAATTATCCTAGACGAAAGATGGCTCAGAATCTTCAAAATCCTTCCTACTAAGATATGAAGTCTATGTTTCTTTTCCTTGAGTCTGAGTACTCTTTTTCAAACAATAAAATGTGGTAGAAGTAACATGTGTTAACTTGTGACAACATCGTAAAAGAACTTGTATCTTCTGGTTTCTATTCATAGACACACACCTTCTTAGAGCCCTCAGTTGCCATCTAAGAAATCTGAGATTGCCAGAGACTTTTACACTGTGAGAAAGTCCAAAGTAATGACATGGAGAGGTTATGTTGGATAAAGATTAAGTAATGTGTCTTGAAAGAGGGAGGGAAAAAGAAAGATAGAGACAGAAAACTATAAAACCACCAGTAGTTTTGGTCCTGGTCTTCTGAGTTATTCCAACTCAGGTTCTAGGCATTTTAAAACACAGATGTGGCATCTTCATTATTCGCTCTGAATTCCTTACCCACAAAATCCTGATATATATAATAAGTTACTGTTTTAAGTAGTTTAGCAATCAGAATATTAACAAATTAATATTATTTTAAATAATGAATGGGTTTTTATTTGAAAAGGACACCACTACCTATCTGTTATATGAAACAAGGACTCAAATCTGTTATATGAAAAGGACACAATTGCCTATCTGAGACACTAAGTGTTCAACCTCAAAGTAAATGTATATATTAACCTTAATTTTCCCCCTCAACTACATCTGGAATGAGAAGCATGGAGCCTCAGGAGAAAATAACCAGGTGTTAGGGATTACATGGATTACATATTGCAAATCAACTTATTTTTGCTGTAAGAAAAACAGCAATGCAATCCCCAGCCTCAGCTTCACATGTTGCTGGGATTACAGGCTCTGTGACTTCTGAGGGTATGTAAGAATAGATAACACTTTTTTTCCCTGCTACTTTTTCATGGAATTCTTGCTCTGAAAGTCTAGTCACTATGCTGCGGAGAAGCCCAGGATACACACAGAGCTGATAACAATTTCAGACATATGACTCAGAAGATCCTAGAGATGATTACACCATCAACCCTCTCTGTCTTCAATATGATGACTGACACCAAATAAGAACTCCCTGAACAGACAGCCATTATGATGTTATTTTAGGCCACTAGGTTTTGGGATAATTCATTACACAGCAGTAGATAACTGAAACACCATGCAAAGCAAGGTGGCTTTTGTTTTTCTCTTCATAATATAAAAAACAGACCCACAGGTAAATCTTTTGAGCTGCAGTTCTACTCCATTATTACTTTCTGTCTTAATTCAGACTTCTCCAAAAGTAGACTTGAGACAAGCAATTGGGGGGCCAGGTGCTTGACCTGGGAGATGATCATGGAAAAGAGCAGTGACCTAGAAGACAAAGTAAGATAACAAAGGAAGAAAACCAATAAATGTCTGTGAATCACTTGGGTACCACAGCAGACATCTGACTCTCCATTCCACTAGGGAGTCCCTGAGAATCCTACAGAGGGGGCTTAGAATTGTCAGCCCGGAGGTGGGAAGACTGGACCATTTATTCCCTCATTCTGTTCCTTCTTTGACTGGGTTTGGCAGCAGGGATATTAATTCCTCTACCCTTCTGGGATATAACTGCTTACAGATGAGGATTCTTCTGCAGTTCAGGAGAGAGTAGACTGTAGAGATCCCAGTACATGCTCTCAGTGGGTCATTGACAACAGTGTATGATACTATCCACTGAACTGTGCTCAAGTTAGAAAGATCAAGGCAATGTGGCACAGAACACTGGATCACCATTTGATCCAATCTCCTCATGCCAACCAGGGACAATTTTTCTGACTCCACCTTGAAAACACTCTCCTAATTTAACCTTTCTGTGGTTCCTCATTGCTTGGAGGAAGAATCCAAAAGTCTTGCCAAGGTCTTCTCTGATTAAGCCCTGCTTATCTCTAGTTCTTTTCTGTTTTCCTTCACATTCCATCTTCCAGTGAAGCATTATTTCACTGTGCTGAAAAGCCTTTCCATGTCTACCGGGAATGCTGAGCCCTCATCTCACCTCTAGACAGTTAGGTAACTGCTACTTACAACTGTATATCATCAGTTCAATGTCATTTCCTTGAGCAAGGCTTTCCTGATCCCTGAGATTAGATCATGATTTCTTAAAATCATATTTCACTTGTAATTGTAACTCACAGAGGTGCTTATCCCATCAATATCTGTCTCCCACATGAGACTGAAACCCCAAGAAAGTTGAGCTATTGCTTCAGGTTGAATAACTGATATAAGGGACAGTGTATATGAAGTGTGTACATAGTGTGTGTATATGGCAGGTGTGCATGCTTGAGATCAGATACAAAATGTTTTGAAGCATCTGTGTTCTCTGGTTCATAAGGATTTCTTTGATTCATCAAATTTTCTACTCAAGAATATACATCTTTAATGATGTCAGCAATTTCTCCTCCATTCCAGCTTCATCTTCAGTATTAGATTCACCTCCCTTCTGAATAAGGTGCCAGGCAGGAGTGACAGGGTATGTGAAAAATGATCCCCTGTTACTCTCCAAAAAAAAGGACCCTCTTCTTGACATTGGCCCTCTGAAGAAAAGATCTCTAACACTTGCTCTTGGGAATGAAGCTGACCAAAGGCCATTTGTACTTTTTCTTGCCTCAGAAGCATTGAGAGCATGTGTATTTAGTTGCCAAAATAGTCCAGAATCCTCTAGTATGTTTGGAAACTAGATATTTTGATGAATAAAAGGAGAGAAGGAAATTCACATTTAAAATTTTCAGTTTAATAATAATAGAGTATAAGAGCCTCTGTTGGGGATGCCTAAGAAGAGGGATTGAATATAAACCCAGGGAATTATCCAGGTTCTTTGTGAGGACAGGCAAAGCCACATTTGGAATACTATATGCACAGTTCCAGTCACTTTATTAGGATATAGAAATGGAGAAAATGCAATAGAGGGCAATGAGACCACAGAGGGATTTAAGGGACTTAGCTATTCTGAGTGATATTCTTTGGCAAAGAAGAGATTAGTGGGAACTCATTAAAATGTAGACAATCCTGAAGGGAATAGAGAGATAATTGTTTCAAGGCTATTTGAGTTAGTGTCAAATACAAGAACAAGGGGTTAGTAACTTATGCTAAGAAAGCGAATTTAGACAGGCATTTTCTGAATTGAGCATAAATGATATAAAACAAAGGACTAGGATGATAAAAACAAAAGACAAAGATTTTTCAGAGGGAGAAACATGTAATTTTTCCAATTTGGTTCATTTGTATTAAATAATCAAGAGTGGTGATTTTTTTCTTTTCCACTTTGAGCAATTATATATTATCAGCAGTGTTAAGATTAAAAAGGGTTAAAGTGGCTATTTATAATTTTAAAGAATCTAGAGAGGAAGTTGTTAACAGCAGAGAAAGTCCACATGGGTTAAGAAATTGTTGGCTTGTCTCTACCCCCAAATGTCAGAGGTTTCTGAGCTGGACCTGCACTCACCATATAATCATTGTACATTAGTCAAACATGGTGAAAATCTACTTCATTCAGACTATGATGTTCCACTGGCTCCTAATGTCATAAATTTTGTATTGCTTCGATTGATACAGGGTAGTGATGCAGTTGAAAATTGAATAGGCCCCAAAATGCCCTGGTGGGCAGAGTCTGAAAGAACCACGAGGAAAAATGGGAATCAGGAAATGAGATAAAAGTGAAGAGCGAGGAGAAGAGGAAAAAAAGGAAACAAGAATCGTGGCCTGACCAGAGAAGAGTGAGCTGGTGTGGCAAGGAGCCATGGTAGCCAGTGTGGAGAGTGTGACACTGTAGCAAGGTGGCATAGTGAGCTGGTACTTGGAGATGGTCAGGGATTTGGAAAGCTGATTTGTGCATCAGTAGTTGTAGAAGAAGTGTGAAGAACCTTGGAGAAGCAGAGCAGCTCAGAACACTGGAGAGAGAAGAAGCAAAGAGAAGATGCTGGAGAAGGACTGCACATTGCAGGCTGCTTGCAGGTTTGGAGGGGCTCCATCTTGGACATGTAGGTACTTGGGGTGAAATAACTGGCCACTTGTGCCACTAAGGACTTTTCATTTTTCCTGACTAATTCCCCTTGTTAACAAAATTCCTTGTTAACAACTGCATTTGAGTGGCAACTGCTACACACAGGTAAAGAAATTTGGGCGGCAGAAGCTGCAGTTTAAAAGGTGTTGGTTGGTGGCTTCTGCCCCTTTTGCACCCAATTTCAAGATTATAAGGTGATAACAGTATAGTATAATCTTAAAATGTTGACTACTATAGTGGTTTGTTTCATCTTGATCTTAGGAAATATGAAGACATTAGTCCACATCAGTGGAGCATCAGCTATATACAGACAATTCAGTGTCTGCAGGTAAGTCGTCTGATAGGTGTGTGTTGGTACCACACCAACCCTCAGTGCTGTTGTGTGACATAGTGACAGCAGTACTAAAGGCAAGAGAATAAACAGTACATCAGGTACAGTGGAGATGCTATTTGAGCCACAGACAACAGGCTTGGGGATCAGTTTGAAATGCTGCTCCACTGCTGGTTGTGTCTTCTTAGGCAAGTGACTTCTCAGACCTCCAATGCTTTCATCTTTGAAATGAGAGTGGCAGCACTCAGTATTACCTATTACTACTATAACTTGCTTCAGTGAGAAAGGTCAAACCCTATGTTAACTTTAGCTTTGTCATTTCCCACCTTTGCTCTTGCCAAGTGATTGTAAATGAAACCTTTTTTGTTCTTACACTGTCTGTTACCTTTGTATAGTTATTGTTCCCCTTAGGTGTGGTCCTCCCACCAATAGTCCACCTATGAAACACCACCCTGCTTCCCCACATCTCCCTCCCTGGCTCTGATCGCTCCAGCTCCTTTCTCACTGCACGCTCTAGATTGATTGTCAGCCCATGCTTTGTCCTTTATCTGGAACCGTGTCCTTTTTCTGGAACCTTTTCCTTTTTTTGGTGAGGACCTATACTCCTGAACTGCAGCAGACCAGGCTGCTCGGATCCTCAGGAACACACGAGGGGCAGAGCCCTTCACAGACCTCTTGAAGGGCAGGTGTGTAGAGTGGTTCTCCAGACTCCTTGATTTGGGAACTTTCTACAGTATAGGAGACAATCCTGTTTTCTTTAGACTGGAGAGATCTCTGGGTTCCATGTCCCCTTACTCATATTGATTGTCCTACCCATTCCAATGACTAAGATACGATGCTGCTTCTGAGTCTTACGATTCTGGCTTTAGGGACCCAATTCCCAGCCAATATCACTGGGGAAGTTCTCCAGTGGAGACAGACTCCAGCAGGTGGTTGCTCCGCTCCCTTCATCTCCTTTTGTGATTTCAGACATTCTCTGGGTCCCTAGTCACATCTCTGCTGTGATCATGAAACATTTTTGTCCTTATTTACCTTACTTATTTGCTTATTATGTTACTGGAAAAACAATGAAATCTTCCTGAAGAGAGTCTCAGACCCTATCATTTGTGTGGCAGATTAAAATGTTTTTTGAACGAAACATGATTGATTAAAGGAATAGAAAACGAATAAGGAATGGGTGTGTGTACAGGGAGACACATTACACCAGGAGATACATAATGTCTGGTTGGTTGCTTCTCTTTTTGTAATTTAACAATTGATCAATAGGTTGGGGAGTTGTTAGTCTGATCTGTCATACAAAGTTTTCTGTTGGCGTTTCACCAACAGATTGTTTAGATCCATCATTTCATCAAGAGCTTGCAAAATGATGATGTACTTTTATCGTTCCTTTTGCATTTGTTAGCTATGATTCTATAAATAGCTTTGCCTTAACAACTATTTGGTTGCCTCAAGATAGTTTTGGAAGAGCAAAGACAGGATGAATGTTTGATCCATTTACTGATATCCAGACTATGAGTTGATTTCCCCAGCATTATTCAAAATTATCAATTATATAAAAGATATGGTATATTTACACAATGGAATATTATTCATCAATCAAAGAAGACAAATATGTCATTCTCAGCAACATGGATGAAGCTAGGAGGAATCGTGTTAGTGTAAATAAGCCAGAAAGAAAAAGAGAAATATCGGAATGGTCTCACTTATATGAGGGGTACAGGGAAAACAAACAAACAGACAAGAAAAAATTTTAAACTGCCAATAGAACTGAAGCATAGGGCAAGAAAGGGGGAGGAGAGTAAAATTTGGGGGAGGGAGGGCACAAGAGATTAAGATGATTCATGGGTGTTAAGGCGATGGGAGAACCTCAGGATAGACAACAATGTAATATATATATATATATATAGTGTGTGTGTATATGTATATATATGTGCAACAAATAAAAAATGAGAAAAAACCAAAATGATCAGTTATATTCTATCCACTTATGGCTTCACATTTTAAAAATGGATTTCAGTTAGTTCTAATTGTTATTTTACAGTGTTTGATTCTTTCATCTTTGGACAATAGGAACCACTTCACGTTGGCTCTGATGTCTTTTGATGTGAACATGGTAGTCTTTCATAGTTTTCTTGCCTTCTAGTATAACAAGGTATTCCAGTCTCACCTTGTATAATCCTGGGATTCAATCATATCTCCAAGGAATACTGATTCCTTTTAATAAAGCATTACATTTACTCTGGCTGTTGGATTCTCATTACCATTGGATTAGCCCGTTTCTGGCAGATGAGGTTTTAAAGATCTGCAAAAACAAATGCCAAGCAATTGAAGTCTCAATAACAAGACATCCATTAACTAATTTGATTTGCTTTCCCAGTAAAAATGGTTTTTGAATATTGTGAAATATCTGAGAATTACTTTAATTTCCCTAGCTGGTGGCAAGTTTATAAAATGTTGCAAGAACTTACAACTTACCTGAAAAAAGTGAAAAACAAACTAGTTGGGTGTTATGGGGTCAGAATCAAGGTGGAAAGCTGCTGAGGGTCTTGGGACGTAGAGGGCAAGAAAAAAGGGCCTCAACTGCTTGATCAGTTGTGGGTGCTGTTAACCAAGACCAGTCCTAATAAAGCATGGATAATGTGGGCACATGTTTACTTATGCCCCTATGTGATCCTAAATATTTCTTCCTGCCAGGCAGGACTTCACCCAGCCTCCAATTCTACTCTTAGAGTCATGTGAACTAGTGGTTCTCAACACTGGTCTTTGGCAAAATTTCAGCCAATCTATAGCACAATAAAAAAAAAAAATAAGAGAAATCTTATATTTGTCATCTGTACTTTCTTGGAAGGCATCCTTCAAACTTTATTCTGAAAATACTTCCTGTTTTGGGAAGTTTTTTTGCTGCTTTATTGCTATTGTTAGATATTATTTTCTTATGAAGCAATAGTAATGATAGACAGCAAAATACTTGCTTTTGTTGTATTGACAAACCTTTATCTAGTTCACATATCTGAGTTTTGAAATATAAATGGCCAATGAAAACCAAAATCATGGGAGCCATCAAGGTCATTATCTGAGGTACTTCTGCTTCCAGGGGAAGAAGAGAGAATGATGGTTAGTGAAGGTAATGTGACCTTCTCCTCTGGTTGAAGAGGACGCAGTATTTGTGTGCAAAGGGTGAAGTGAAAAGAGTGGCAGCGTTGGGTAAGACTTTGGTCTAGGTTGAACGGAAGCGGTCAAAGGGTTCTAAACAGAAAATCTACCTCAGGATGGGGTGCAGATGACAGAGGAGGGAAGAGTTGGGAGACAACTGACCACCTCAAATGGTCCCCCATGCGTTCAATATAGCTAGAAAGCATTTACTGGTCACCTAAGAGCTGGGATAACCTGAGTTCTGGGGATTCAAAATACATGTTCACAGTTCTTGCCTTTCACAACGTTGCATAATTGCTGTAAGATTCTGGGATTGTCCAGTGACAGGAAACACCAGCACCTTTAGGAATGGTCAGGACTTTGTCCTCTCCTCCTCCATATCTATGACCCATTCTCCACCTGTTACCATCTTTCCAATCTCCTCATGCACTCCAGTGCTGTCATAGAGAGAAGAGAGCTCTGTTGTTTTAGGCATCAAATGGGTAAAAACACAAAGCAAAATATTTAACATGGCTTTATTAGCCTCCATGTTGTCTTAGAAGTTATTGTCCAGATGGTGGTGCTTTGGTCGGGTATTGAGGTTGCACAGCTGTGACTCAGATGCACCTTCGCTGCTCAGACACTACTGGTGGGATCCACACCAGAGAGGCCAACACAGGGCCTTGAAAGGAGATGTGTGAATATACAGGCGCTGCTGCTTTTTGAAAGTGTGCATTGTGCCACTTTGCTTTTATGAAAGATCTATATTAGCGCCTAGTTCACTAACCGATGAAAATCTGACGAGAATTTTTGCTTTTATGACAAAAGGAAACACACAAATGCCATTCAGCACTAGCTTCACGGTGGCTATTCCAGAGGTAGCAAGAACCCTGAGCAATGCAAATGGCCCCAACAGGCTCCTTTCCCAGGTCTGTTTTGGATGGGCTGTATGTGTTATGTGTATTATTTCATTTTAACTATGTCTTGGTGTTATTTAGGGTTTTCTGTGTTATTTGGTATGATTTGGTAGGTTACTTTTGGGGTCTGGGAAGGCTCAAACATTTTTGCATACACATTAATGGTAATTGTTTTTTCACTTCATATCATTTCTAAAAGGTTTATAGGAACTGTCTATATTCAGATAGCAAGAGAAACCTATAGTGGTGAGTCTTACCTGGTGAAGGGGATAGGAGAAGAGCACTGAGTCAGTCAGCTTGGAAGACAGAGAATTAGTCTCAGGGCAACCCAGGCTCCAGGTGAATGAAGTCCTCTTCACCCACTCAGTCCTCTGACCCTGCTACCTCCCCATTCTTTGAAGAAGCTGTCTCTCTGTCTTCACAGACCTACCCTCTCCTTTTCCATCCTCCTAGGCAGCATGACTCTCCTGACCCTGTAATGTTCTGTAGCATTTAGTCAACCTTCTTTAGTTAAGACTCAAGATCCTTTGCTAAAGAAGTGACCAGCTCTCCATGAGTTCACCTACCAGTGCTTGCCCACAGCTTTGGGACCTGTGATATGTTCCCTGGTGACTGCCAACAGGAAAGGTCTGCCTCTCTACCACTGACTGCCCCTCTGTCTAGCATAGGATTCCTGGGCATCTCCCACTCCTGGGACACAGGAGGTGCTGTAAAACCTGGGCCATCATGACACTCTGAGGAAAAAATTTACACTATATTCTAGGCGGTCCTTAGAGGATTTCCTCTGGTCGAGAAGTAGTTTTCTGAGACACTCTTTCTTGGGTGTCTCCCCTGTCCTGGTATCATTCTCTGCTCCCCTTCAGGATGTTCCCTGTATCTTCAAAGAAATATTTGTACATGAATCTCAGGGGTCGTTTCTGGAGATCCAAACTGAGATGACTCCTGGAATTTATATCAAAGTCACAGCTTTTCCCTGTTTCCAGTTCCAATGGGCACTTTTCAGTCCTGTTTTACTTTATGTGTGGCAGAATTGGCCATTAATGACATTTAGTAATATAGAGTGATATCTAATTTAGGTTCTGATTTGCATTTTCCTAAAGATGAAGGATGAATATTTTTCATATGCTTTGTATTTTCTTTGGAGAGATGTTTTTTGCCCATGGACCCTTTTTTGTAAATGTTAATAGTATTCTGGGTTGAGTGTTGCTCCCCTTTTCTCCCTACACACATACATATGAGTGCCCATTCCTTATTCATTTCCTATTCTTTCAATCAATCACATTTTTACTCAACCACAATTTATTGAGCTTCTAAAATGTACCTAGCACAAGTTAAATAACTATGAATAGATGAGATCTTTGCTAATGAGAAGTTTGCATTCAAAAAAGACATTAAGTAAATCTTTAAATGGAACAAATAAGTTATTAAAATATTAAAGATATCAAATACAGAAGCAAGTAAGAAAATTTAGTTAGTGGAAGAGCTATGACATCAATAAGCTGGAGGAAAGCAAAGAATGCTTGTGACTGTAAACTGAGGGTGGCTTTACTGTAGACTAGGTGCTTGGGGAATATCTCTCCTGAAGGTGATGTTGACACCTGTAGGGTAAAAAAAAAAAAAAAAGCAAAGAATAAGAATAGGGATACGTATCTGAGGCATGGGGAACAAGTAAGAGGAATGAACTTTGTGGTCAGGAAGAGTGAGAAAGCCTATGTGCTGGAGTGTGATGAGCAAAGGCGAGAATGGCAGGAACTGAGGTCAAAGAGACCAACAGAGCTTCCTTTTGAAAAATGGTCAAGAAAAAAATTGACTAGAACTGGGATTCCTGGTGTTACCCCTGATATGATTTGGAGGGAATAGTTAATAAGGCATGCAAGTGTACTTCAAACTGAAAATTAAAACTTCTCTTTGCCTCCTCTATATCCTAATTAGAAATCTCCCCACATTGAAGCAAAAAGATACTACACCTGAGAGCAGCTAGTAAATAAAAAACTGGCATGAAACATTATTTTGTTTAAAATAGAAAAATAAAACTCAAACCAGCACTACAGGGTGACAATTTATGGTGTTAGAAATGTCTTCAGAAGTCTTTTTAGAGTTTTGTGTTGAATGTTTATGGGAGGTGTAAAATTCTTATAATGCCAGCATTTTATGAACAGTGCAATTGGCAACTCCCTGCTTTCAGGAAATGTGAATTTTCCTTCATTTATTCATATTGTTTCCAGTCCATCAAAAATAGACAAGATGTAACAGGACAGTCCATTTGTACCATTCTTTTTGGAAATAATTGCCAAAAGCACTTTACTGTTGTCAAAGCCCCACCAATATGACTCTCCAGCGGTCCTCTGTGTTAAAAAAACATGCTTCCACTTATCTTTGTATTCCTCTCCATTTCCACCACCAAGAGGATAATCAGGCTGGAAGAGGCAGCCCTTTAAAATTCAGTGCTATGCAGAGGGCAAGAAGGGGGTAAAATAATAAATACAGACACCTCCCCCCATGAAAAGGGAGGCATGGACTCCCTCTGTTTAAGAATGAGCTTTTTAAAAGAGTTAGGAAAAACCCAGGTTTACCAGATATGCAAAACCATATGCATGCATTAATTAAAGGAATGTGAAGGAGGAGGAGGGGATCTGAGAAAATAACAAAGCTGCAGTGTATGCGTGCAATGATTTTTCATTCTGTTTCGCTTCAGCTCTGCCCCTGCAACAGAGGATCTAATCAATCTGCCGGCTATTAAGTTTGTTAATTGATAATGCATACTAATTAGGCTGTGCGCAGTTACTTAAGAGACTTTGCTAAGGTGATTGTAGGCACAAGTCCAAATGGAGTTTAAAGTATTCTGTGTGAGGTTAAAACCCATCAACCAGAATAGATGGATTTTATATTATAACAGAAGGCACAACATACCCGTAAGTATTTAATGTATTGCACAGTTATCCATTATTACATATTTTAACTCTACAAAATAATTAAAAATGTAAAAACAGCTACTAAAAATTGTAACTAAATCACATTGGTGAGGGAGTGAGGAAGTGTCAATGAGAGAGTGCTATTTTCTCATCAAGGTAAATGTTTAATTTTCCCATTTATATTTGGGAACTGTCAAGGTTAGCAAGGGAGAAGGTTTTGTAAGGAGAAAGACTTATTGAGCAGTGTAGACAACAGAGACACTGAACAGCTTCACATGTCAGGTGGTACTGTCCATGTTTCAAAGGTCTGCACACCATCAGCTGCCCACTTGACACACAGAAACATGTTATCTGGAGCTCAAGGTTAAAACTGTTTATTTACCAGAAAACTGCTCTGACAAGGATCACCAGGCATCTGTTAATATCACTTGAGAAAATGTTCTCAAGAAGGATGGCTCACCCCCTCTATCTTGGAGAATGAATCCATTCCAGTTTACACTCGGGAGATGGGTTTAGTTGGGTCCAGAGAGATTTCTCCAGATCAGCGATGACTCTCTCTGCTGTGGTTCATTTCTCAGAGGTACATATGGATCAAAGACCAGCAACTAACTCAGATAACATATCATAGGACTGACATGGGTGGTCAATAGTCCTTACTGGGACTTGAAATCTTCCTTTCTTCTGGAAGACTTAGACTAGCTTCTGGATGTTTTATTTATTTGGCCATCTATGTCTTGAATAAATTATATGTTCCAGACACTGTTCTGTATTGGAGATACCACTAATCACAAGACATATTTGGTCCCTTCTCTTCATGCAGCTTAGAATTCTAATGCATCTAGCATATGTTACCAGAAGGAACTTTCTAAGACTGAACATTCATTCATGTACCTCCCTTACTTAAAATTACTGGTTCCTCCAAAATGAAGTCCAAATTTCTTAGTATAACATCTGAGGTACTCCATTCTCATTGCTTGACAAGTCATTTCTTCAAGAAAATATTTTTGGAGAAACTTCTATGTTTTAGGCACTGTACCAAATATGCTCCCTACCTCCAGGGAGCTAGTACTGAACAAGTTCAAGCTGTATCCAGGACAATATCAGTGCCCAGTAAGGGTCCAAATTAGATCCATCCTTGGGACTTCTGAGTAGAAGTATGATTGGGCAGTTGGTTGTTGCCCAAAACTGTGCTACTGTCAAATGCTGATATAATTTCTTTACCTTTTCAAGGGGAGGTTGGAGGTGGTGGAGGTGGCAGAGTTGATATTAATAAAAATTCTAGTCTTCTAATCAAACTAAAATTTAAAATGCAGAAGCAGGAGAAAAGCTTACATGGAAGACTATTCAACAAGAGTGGAAGTGAAGGTGTCTATTTTATTTTCACTCCGTAGGCACACAGAGAGTTCCTACATGAAGAAATGTAAAGCTAGCAGGAGGCAGTGGTGTAGATAGTATGCATTTAATTAACAAATGAATTGTGTTCCTACAGTGTGACCACTGAACTTGGAGCTGATCTATACTGCTTTGTTTTAGCTATTTTGAGATGACTGAGTGCAATGACTGTGTAGGGAAAACTAATCTCTGAATAGTCGATTGAGAGTATCTAGAGGAAAAAATAACTGCAGGTTCATGATGTTTATGAGTCAAACATTCTTAACTTGATCAAAGGGCCTAACATAGGATAAGACTTTGAGAGAAGAAACCATCTCCAAAAACAGTTTGTGCAAGCTAGAGTTTATCTGAATTACCCATGACAGTATTGTATAAATGCAACAATTATTAGCATTTACACTACACTAAATAGTGAGTGTTTAACAATCACAAAAACCTCTCTTGTGAACATGTTCCAATGACACAAGCATTTAGTCTAATTGTACTTCATTGAATTGGACTTCAAAAATTAAAGAAACTTAAAACTACATATAAAGTTACTTTTCTTCTTTGTTAAGGGGAGGTGACAGTCTTGTACTTAGACATATGTACAGAATTATTTGGGTTATAATGAAAATGAGTCATCTTATGAGACAGACTAGTTTAAAAATTCTCGGTTAAAAAACATCAAGAAAAACCCTCATTTTGATGACATTTATTCACCAAAAATGAATTCTGATAGAACTCTGTGCCAAAGTCTTAATGTTGTTAGAAATTGACATTTTCTGGACTTTCTAGAACAATTATTCTCATCTGCACTTGTTTTTATTTGTAGAGTTGAATTTGTAGAGTATGAAGATAATCATAATAGTATTTTTATAAACAGATCTTGAAAGTTATTAGTGAGGGTAAGTTAATTATTATAACAAATACTCTTAAAATTTTACTGGGTAACAAATAAATTGGTTTTATTGTTGTTGTTTAGTTTCCCCTTTTATATCTATCATATAAATTCCAGGAGTAAGATTCTGTGCCAGACAGTCTTTCAGAGAACCAGATTCTATGCAATTATTGGCTCTGTCATTCTTTAAGGCCTTAAGTAGATCCTTTGTGTTTAACTGAAATTAAGAGGAGAGAGAGTTGGTAGGGGTCAGACCTGAAGGTGAAGCACATCTATTCTGCCCACCTTCTATCGGCCAGAACGTATCAGATGATTGAACCTAACTCCAAGAGATCCTGGGTGCCGTTGAGGAAAAGACTACATCTAGGCCATCTCTACTACATGAGATTAACTAAAACTATATCTCTGAGACAAAAAGTAGGGACCAAACAATATTTTTATATTTAGCAACTTTGAATTATATTTAGCAACTTTGAAGCAGCAACCAAACTACATTGTTCACTAGATATCCCCCAGAAACATTTTATAAAGAAAAATCTCATAATCAAGGTTGCATAAAATAATAGAATAAAATTTCAACTGAAAGTTTTATTGTGTTATTAAATTACAGTTGTTGAATCAACCTCCTTTCATCGGTGTCTCAGCTGAGGGAAGTTGGTGTGTACTGTCATCCCATCTGTCAGCATCTCCTGCCCTTACATACGCAAATTCTGTTCTTAACCCTCCATTCTAAGTTCTGTCACCAACCCCACTAAGCTCCACAAATACCTCATATTTTTGAGTATCAGTACTTCACAGTTTTGAGTTTGAGGATGCAGTTCAATAGTCCCTTGATGACTGTGAGACTGAGTAATTTAACTGATCTACAGTGGGTATAAAATCCTTCATAAACTTCTGAGAATTCTGAGTGTTCACAAATCACAGATTTATCTATATACAGTTTTGTCCCAATTCATGAGGTAGACTTTATAAAACAACTAAATTACATTTAAAAAAATTTTAATAAAATCCACCAGTTGAGTTCTTTTAACTGAAAAACTCTGTAGTGTAGTGAAAATACAGATACTGAAAGATGCTAGATGCTATTGAAAAATTGTATAATTTTTAGTAATATTAGTACATCATAAAGACATACCTGTTGATGTATAAATAAGAGAAATGCAAATTTAATGTGTTATAGACTTTTCTTATTTGTTAGCTTATTTAAGATAAATGTAAACTTTATCTGTTATATACTCTTTTCTTATTTATTAGCTTATTTAGAACAGTTTTATTTCATCTTATCTTTGGGATAGAGTTGATTCAATCATAAGAGTAATTCTGCTAGTGTTCTATTTCTCGCCATATTTTCATAATTATTTTTCATGTAAAAAATCTTTATGCAGGTGACACATTAATATCAAAATTGATGCATTAGAAATCAAGTCAATGCGTTAGGAATCAAATGGTTTTAAACCTGAAAACTGGATGTTCTTAGTACAGTGTTAAACAAATGTTATAAATTTGACACCTTATTTACTCCCAAAATGAGCTGTCTCAAATGAGCCAGAAAAATGAATAAAAAGTTTGGGTTGTCTGTCAATTAATATGCAGATTAAAGAAAAATTATTGACTTTTAACTTATTTCTACCGTCTATTAAATTATGTTAATTTAAAATTTTTTAAATGAAGATGAATGAATCTCTCTTTTATGAAGTATCAAACATTAACTCAAATTATTCCAAAATGATGCTTATTGTCTGGTACATTGAAAGGAACAGAAAATTACTTAATAACTCATCATATCTGATCAGAGACTTTGGGAAAGTCTCGGAATTTATCAGGATTGCATTTGGCTGCGGTAACAGAAGCTTGACATTAAACAACTAAAGGTTTGCTTGGTTTGAATTTCTTAATTATATAGCAATAACTCTGGGACAAGGTAGTTTAACTGTCCTGCTTTAACCTTTACTGTGCCCTGGGACATCAATCTGTATGACCTGCCTGAGTGAACCTTTTGCCCTTTGACTTCCAGAAGAAGCTGCAGCACCATTTGCTTTGCGGAGGTCAATAGAAGGAGCCAGAGGGAGATGGGAAAGTAGAAGAGTGAGGTTGAGCTATTTATCCCCTTATCTCTTCCTTGCTGGTTCATTAAAAGGTGGCTCCAACCCTCTCCTAAGGCCTCTATTAATGAGCTGAGGTCAAGAATAGGGCTGAAGAAAGCTAGAAAACTTCATTCTACAGCCATTTTCACAGTCGCCTTGCTTTTTAATGTGAAAGGAACTGAGACTTCTGTTGCTTTATGAGAGTATCAGACTTGATGATCATCAGCTCATTCTGTCAGTTATTCTGAGAACACCACATGTTTGCAATCCCAGCCAAATCATGCTTTGCAGTACAATCAAACATCAAAAATTTGGAATTCTTCCCCTCCTTCATTACACCTTGACATTTTATTTGTTTGTGGACTTCATAACACAAGTATCATATGGTATACTTAAGTTTTGGGACTTAATTTTTTTATGGCATAATATTTGTTACTAAAATCTTCATATTGCTATAAGTGATTATAGTTCATTTATTATTATTGCTGTATAGTATTTCACTAGTTGTTTAGCTCATGTTGATGGGCATTTGTGTCCTCATTTCTTGCTATTTCAAATAGTGTGGTAATGAACTTTCCCACACACATCTTCTGATGTTTGTGTCCAGGGTATTCTCTTTACTATATCCCTAAGAAGAAAACTGATCAAGCTAGCAGCGATGGTGCATGGCTTTAGAGTCAGCCTAGGACTGGAGGCTGGAATGGGAATCTCTTGAG